>JAABKJ010003326.1:0-26168 GCA_011634705.1 Andricus grossulariae
CTATTACAGTTTTTTGTTGAGAAGTCATCTTTTTTGGTTGAAAATTCAATTAATTTATTGAAAGTTGAACTCCGTTTTTGAAAATTCCTTTTTAACTATTTTGTTGAAAACTCTCTTTGTTTGGTTGAAATTTATTTTTTTTTACTGAAAATTTAACTGTTCCATTGTTGGTTGCATTTTTTTTGTATTTTAAAATTCAACTGTTTTGTTAAAAATTTGTTGTTTTCTTTTCAATAGAAAATTCGTCCTTTTGGATTAAAAATCTATCTTTTTTATATTATTAATTTATTGTTTTATTTGTTTGATTTTTAATGCAATTGTTTGGTTAAAAATGAATTTTTGTTACCCAAAATTCGTCTTTTTGGGTTGAAATTTTATTTTTTGTCTGAAAATTTAACTATTCCATTTTTGGTGGAAAATTTATCTTTTTCATTTGAAAATTCAATGGTTTGGTTAAAAATTTAACTTTGTTAAACTGAAAATTCAATTATTTTGATAAAAAGTAATATTTTTTGGGTTGACAATTTGAATCATTTAGATGAAAAGTCAACTATTTTGTTAAAAAATCATCTTTTTTGGTTGAAAATTTAACGATTTTGTTGAAAATTCTTTTTTTTTTTTTTGTTGAGAAATAAGTTTTTTAACTGAAAGTGTAATTGGTTGAAAATAGATCTTTTTAATTTAAAATTTATATTTTCTAGTTGAAAATTCATATATTTTCTTGAAAATTTGTCTTTTTATTTGAAAAATTAATGTTGTTGGTTGCAAATTCATCCTATTTGGTTAACAATAAAATTTTTTGTTTGAAAATTAATCTCTTTTGATTAAAGATTTATCTTTTTTTTAATTTGTCGGTTTTTACTAATTTTAACTTCTTTTATTTAAAATTAAATTTGTTGGTTGAAATATCAACTATTACATTTTTTGTTGAGAAGTCCTCTTTGTTAATTGAAAATTGAACTGGAAATTAATTCATAATTTTAGTTGAGATTACATCTCTCAGGTTGATCTTGTTAATTTTTTTTGTTTTCTGGTGAAAAATAATTTTTCTTCACTGAAACTATTCCATTTTTTGTTGAAAATTTATCTTTTTTAGCTGAAAATTCAACATTTTGTTAAGAAGTCATCTTTTTTGGTCGAAAGTCGAATTTTTTGTTGAAAATCCTTTTTTTTATAGAAAATTCGTCCTTATGAATTTAAAATTAATCTCTTTTTATAAAAAAGTTCCGCGTTGGAAATTCCACTGTCTTCTTAAAAGTTCGTCTTTTTTTATTGAAAATTCCATTTTTGTTGGTTGCAAATTCAAGTATTTGGTTAAAGTAACGTTTTTGGATCGAATATTCAACTGTTTTGTTGAAACATAATCTCTTTTATGAGCTCTTTTGCTTGAAAGTTCATCTACAATCGAACCTGGATTTAGCAACGAATTCAGGGCTGACCTTGACGTTAAATCCAGAGACTGAAATATTTTGTATCTCTCCTGTTTCTCTCTCTGTTTTGTCACGCCTGAGTGCACACCGCACATCCCCCCGCAAACACCTTTCACGTAACCCCACGGCGCGACGTCAATTCTCGGAAGGGTAAAATCCAGGGGAGCTAAATCCAGGTTTCACTGTATTTGGTTTTTAATGTAACTGTTTGGTTGAAAATGAATCTTTCTTTATTGGCAATTCATCTTTTTGGATTGAAAATAAATCTCTTTTGGTAGAAAATCTTTTTTGTTTTTCGAAGTGGATTTGTTGAACTATAAAAATGGTCGAAATGAAACTGTAAAACTTATAAGATTTTTTTTTCCATTTTTCAGTTATCTTGATGAGAAGAAGGAAAATAAAGGATGATGATGATGATGAAGAAGCACCTTGAAGAATTGCAGATCAGAAATCGGCCAATGACTCACTGCAGATTCATTCAGCTACTTGATGACACTAACCCGTAGATCCGAACTTGTGGGCTTTTTTATATGCATACCGCAAGCTCCTATCTACCGGTACATGTAGTCAGGCCGGCGTTAAGTTTTCGACAAATCTTTCAAGATCCCAAAAAACTTCCTTCCGGTGCCGAACTGCCAACATTCTTCAAGAAATCAGACTATCGCATTTAGATTAGAAATTAGAGGAGCGGCTCCTAATGTGGCGCACTCGTATTTAAAGAAATTCAATTATTCTGATATAATCATATCAAAAACGGTTCAGTCAGCCAATGGTTAATCGAATAAATCCAGATAACAAGGGAAACCTTCGGATTTTTTTATTTTTTATTCATAATCCTACCAGTAATAGCTCATTCAAAGCTTCGGACTCACCACACTCTCCACACCGCTCACCACCCACAATACCACACTCACCAACCACACTCACAACACCACACTCACCATTCACGACACCACACTCGCCACACGCGATGAAACTATTTCGAAAAAATGAGACTAAAGATACTAGACAATTAGCAAAAATGGACTGATTCTTATGAATTAACAAAGTCGTTCAACTTTCCAAAAAAAAGTTGAATGATGAATTCTTCAAGAAAAAATGTAATATGTAGTGAATATTTTAAACAGGAAAAGATTTTTATTTTAAATAAAAAACAGTTGAATTGAACCAAAAAGGAAGAATTTACAACAAAATAGTTGAATCTTTAACCGAAGAAGATTAATCTTCAACCTAACAATTGAGTTTTCTAAAAAAATTCTACTAGAACGGATGAATTTTTAAACCAAAAAGACTAATTTTCAAAAAAGTAGTTGAATTTTCTACGCCAAAATATAAATTTTCAAGAAAAAGTTAATTTTTTACCAAAATAATTGAATTTAAAAAAAAAAGTTCAATTTTTAAAATTTTTTAATTTTTAAAAAGCATGACTTTTCTTTACAAAATTGTTAAATTTTCAACCAAATAGTAAATTTTTTAACTAAAGCAGTTGAATTTTAAATTTAAAAATATCAATTTTCTACAAACAGTTCAACTTTCAAACAAATAGTTGAATTTTGAAATATAATGATGAATCTTCAATTGTAGTAGTTAAATTATCAGTTAAAAAGATTAATTTTTAAGAAAAAAAATGAATTTTTAACCAATGAAATGAATTTTCAACCAAATGGTCGAATTTTCAAACAAAATATTCAAACTTCAACCAAAAACAGTTGCACTTTCAACCAAAAAAGATGAAATTTCTACCAAAAGAGATGAATTTTCACATCAAAAAGACGAATTTTCAACCGAGAAAATAAAATAATTTTGTAACCAAATAGTTGAATTTTCTTCAAAAAGATGAATTTTCAACAAATTACATCAATTTCCAACAAAACCGTTGAATCCTCAATCAAAGATGATTAATCTTAAACCAAAAAGGTATATATTTTAATCCAAAAAAGATGAAATTTCTACTAAAACAGATAAATTTATAAACAAAAAAGATGAATTTTCAAAAAATAATTGAACTTTCAATTAAGACTGATTTTTGCTTAATTTTCAACCAGAAGAAATTAATTTTCAATCAAGGAGATCAATTTTCAACTAAATAGTCGATTTTTCAAACTAAAAAACATGAATTTTCAAATTAAAAAGATAAATTTTCAACCAAGAAAGACTTTTCTTCAAATAAAGAAAAAAATTGCATCCATAATGTTAAATTTTTGACAAAAAAGTTCATTTTCAATCAAGAGAGATGAATTCTCGACCAAGAAGAATAATTTTTGTCCAAAAAATATAAATTCCCAACAAGATACATAATTTTTAAACAAAACATTGAATTTTCTACCAAAAAAAAGAAGAATTTTAAACAAACTATAAAAATTTTGAACTGAATAGTTTGAACAATTTATGTGATATTAATCCAAATTTTATTTCATTAATTTATATTTTTTGCGTTTCTAAACATTTTTAATTAATTTGTTGAATTTTTAAACTGAAAAAAATCCATTTTTAATTTAAAAAATGGAGTAGTTAAATTTTTATTGAGGAGAATTAATTTTCAATACAAAAAAATTGAATTTTCAATAAAACAGTTGAATTTTCAACCTAGGAATATGAATTTTCAACTAAAGAATCAATTTACAAACAAATAGTTAGATATTTTCGACCAAATTAATTAATTTTCGTGCCAAAATAAGAAATTTCTACAACACAGTTGAATTTTTAAGAAAAAAGTTAATTTTCAACCGAAACAGATTAATTTTTAACCAAACAGTTGCATTTCTAACCAAAAAGGATGATCTTTCTACCAAAAGAGATTAATTTTTTAATTCAAAAAGACGAATTTTCAATCAAAAATATTTTGCAGTGAATACAAAAAAAATTTCATCCAAAAAGAGTAATTTTCTATAAAAAAGTTTAATTTCCAATGCGAGAATATGAATTCTCAATAAAAAAGTTAATTTACAGGCAATAATTTGAATTTTTAACAAAATAGTTTAATTTGAAGTTTGAAAAATTAATCTTGAACCCAAGAAAAAATGAATTTTCAACTAAAATTATGAATCTTTAACAAACAAAAAAATCAACTTTTAAGAGAGTAGTTTAACTTTAAATCCAGCAGTTGTCTTTTCAACCTAGAAAATTTAATTTTCAATGAAAAATGTAATGGTGGATATTTCTACAAAAAAACATTTTAATTAAAAATAAAAAACAGTTGGATTTAACCAGCAAAGACGAATTCTTAAAAAAATCCTTTAATCCCAAACTAAAACAGATTAATTTTCAACTAAACGTTTATATTTTTAACCAAAAAAATTGATTTCCTACAAAAAAATTGAATTTTCTACAAAACAGTGTAATTCTCAACCCGAAAATGTGAATTAACTTTTAACCAGATAGTTGTATTTTTAACTAAAAAATATGAATTTTTAAATCAAAAAGATGAATTTTGAACAAAATAGTTGAATTTGCAATTGAAAAAAAATTTTAGTCAAGAAAGAAAAAATTGTCAATCAAATTGATGGAATTTCAAGCCAAATGGATGAATATTGTCAACAAAATAGTTGAAATTTCAACCAAGAAATTGTTGAATGACTTTTTAACAAAATTATTGAATTTTCAACAAATTAATTAAATTTTTGTTTAAAAATTGATTATTTTGGGTTGAAAAGCCTACAATTAAATTTTTGGTTAAGAATTCATTTTTTTTATTAAAAATTTTTATTATTTGGAACCAAATAATACATTTAATAAAATTAAAAAAAAAGAATTAATAAACAGTAATAATAAATAATACATTTTTTGTACAGAATACATTTTTTTATTTCGAATTTTTTTGATTTGGTTCAAAATTTAATTATTTTGAACCAATTAATACAATTCTTAAATAGAAAAAATAAATTCTTAACCAAAAATTTAATAGTAGACTTTTCAAACGATGAATTTTCAACAAAAAATAATTGGTTTTTCTTATTGTGATCTATAAATTCAGTTCGCATTCAAGTGGAAAAATGAGAAAAATCTTGCAAAATTTAAGGAATTTCCTTAAGAGGTACTTTAAATAAATGTCAAGGATAATAAACTTTTAATTTTTAATTGTTTTATTCGTTTTTTTTGTTTAAAATTTATTTTTATAACTGAAAATGTAACTTTTTCATTTTTCTGTTGAAAAATCGTTTTTTTAACCAATCTTATTGGGTTTTTCGATTAAAAATGCCCCTATTTGGTTAAAAATGAACTTTTCTATTGAAAATTCATATTTTTGAGATGAAAATTAAACTTTTATATAAAAAATTCGTCTATGGACTTGAAAATGCAACAATTTGGATGAACTTTTTTTTCTTGACTGAGAAAATCTTTATTTGTTGAAAATTCGAATTTTTGGTTGGAAAATTCCCAATTTTAGTTGAAAATTCATCTCTTTGGTTGAAAATTTGACTATTTTGTTGAAAATGAGTTACTTTTTTATTGAAAATTAATTTTTTTTACTGAAAATGTAAATTTTTTGTTTTTGGTTAAAAATTTATCTTTTTTAATTGAAAATTCAACTTTAAGTTTAAAAATTCATGTATTTTGAATAAAAAATTCGTCTTTTTTTGTATTAAAATTCATCTCCGCTCGTAGAAATACAATCTTTTTTGGTTAAAATATTAACTATTACATTTTTCGTCATGAATTCCCCTTTTTGTTGAAAATTAAAGTATCTTTTAAAAAACTCGTCTTTTTCCGTTGAAAATTGAAACTATTTTGTTGTAAATGCAAATATTTTTGGTTGAAGTTTACTAGTTTTTCATTAACAATTCGACCATTTGGTTGTATATTCATTTTTTTTTTTTTTTTGAAAATTCAGCTATTTGGTTAAAAGTTCATCGATTTTGTTAAAAAGTCATCTTTTTCTGAAAATCAACTTTTTTGTTGAAAATTTATATTTTCGGGTTGAAAATTCAACTGTCGACAGAAAATTCGTCTTTTGGCTTGAAAGTTCAACAAATTTAATGCAATTTGTTTTCTAGATTGGTAAGTCTTTTTTGCTGAAAATGTGTCTTTTTGGTTGGAAAATTCATCTGTTTGGTTGAAAATTTGACTATTTTGTTGAAAATTATATTTTTTTACATAAAATTTAACAGTTTAATTTTCAGCCTAAAGGGGTAAAGTTACAATTTCAGTTAAAAAAATTAATTCAAAACCCCCCAAAAGAACGAATTTTCAACAAAATAGTTCAATAGTTCAATTTTTACTTTAGTAATTGAATTTTCAATTAAAAAAAGATGAAATTTCTACCAAAAGAGATGAATTTTAAAAACAAAAAGACGAATTTCCAACCAAGAAATGAAATTTTCTACAAAAAAGAGACAAATTTTCCAAGTAATAGTTGAACTATTTTGTTAAAAATTGATCTTTTGCAATTGAAAATTCAACTTATATGGTAAAAGTTAAAATTACTTTGTTGAATTTTTTTGTTGTTGTTGAAATTTCATCTCTTTGGTGAAAAATTTAAGTATTTTGTTGAAAGTTCGTATGTTTTATTTAAAATTCGACTACTTGGTTTTAAATACAACTTTTTGGTTAAAAATTAATTTTTTGTTGTTGCGAAATTTGGTTGAAAGTTCATATTTGCAGGTAGGAAATTCAAATCTTTTTTTTTTGACTGAACTATTTTCTTGAAAATTCAATTATTTTGTGAAAATTTAACTAATTTGTTAAAAACTCATATATTTTGCTACAACAAAATCGCCTATATTATTCTTTAAATTGAGCGATAGATTTTGGTGCGCCAGTCGCCACATTAGGCGTCGCTCCCCTATTGCCATTATTTGCACTGATCAAGCGTTTGTCTGAAGGTAAAACTACTTTGCCGAGATTCTTTTCCACAAAAAGTTGTCCTGAGAATATTGTTGACTTTGACGAATGGCACAAGACTAGATCAGTTTTTTCGTCAAACTTTCTTTTTGTCCTTAATACTTCCATTAAAGGTGAGCAGACATTTTTCAAACCTAAGTGTACCAAAAAAACCAAAAGATTGAAATTGCTTCTGTGGCTCCCCCCCCCCTATTTTTTATGTTCCCAAAAAAAAGTGAAAACATGTTTTTTTAAATTTATTTTCAATTTCATATTAGGAGGCACCGTCCAACCGCTGAAATTTTCGTAAGAATAACATGAAAATAAATCAACTTTTTTAGGGCTTCGTAGGCGCAGGTAGAAACCCTTATAGTTTCCAAGGAGGGGAAGTGAGGGGAAAGTAAGTGATGTGAGGGGAAATAAAAGGAGGGAAAGTGAGGAGAAATACGAGGAGGTTTATTAAGGGAAATGATGGGAGGAGAAGTAGGGGAAATGAGGGATGGTAAAGTAGGGGATGTGAGGGGAAATTATGGGAGGGGAAGTAGGGGAAATGAGGGCGGGAAAGTAGGGGATGTAAGGGGAAATTATAGGAGAAGTAGGGGAAATGAGGGTGGGAAAATAGGGGATGCGAGGGGAAATTATGGGAGGGGAAAAGAGTGGTAGGAAATTAGGGGAAATGAGGGTGGGAAAGTAGGAGATGTGAGGGGAAATTATGAGAGGGGAAGTAGGGGAAATGAGGGGTGGAAAAGTAGGGGATGTGAGGGGAAATTATGGGAGGGAAGTAGGGGCAATGGGTCGGGGAAGTAGGAGATGTGAGGGGAAATAAGGGGTGGGAAAGTGAGGATAATACGGGGAGGTTTAGTAGGGGAAATTGTGGAAGGGAAAGTAGTGGAACTGAGGGGAAATGAGAGGTGAGAAGGTAGGGGATGTGACGGGTAAGAAAGTGAAGAGAATACGGGGAGATTTAGTAGGGGAAACTATGGGAGGGGAAATGAGGGGTGCGAAAGTAGGCGATGTGAGGGGAAATGCTGGGAGGGGAAGTACGGGAAATGAGGGGTGGGAAAGTGAGGATAATACAGGGAGGATAGTAGGGGAAATGATGGGAGAGGAAGTAGTATAACTGAGGGGGCATGAGGGGTGGAAAAGTAGGGGATGTGACGGGTAAGAAAGTGAGGAGAATACGGGGAGGTTTAGTAGGGGAAATTATGAGAGGGAAAGTAGGGGATGTGAGGGTAAATGAGGTGCTGGGAATGTGAGGAGAATACGGTGAGATTTAGTAGGGGAAATGATGGGAGGGGAAGTGCGTGGTTGGGAAGTAGAGGAAATGTTTGGAAGTGAAGGAGGGTGGTAAGGAAAGTGAAGAGAGGGCTAGTAGGGTAGGGCGGGTAAGTATGGGAAGGGAATGTGATGGCTGGGGAAGAGACATTCGGAAATGGGAGTGAGGAAGGGGGAAGTATATGATGAAGATGTTGGGGAAGGGAGGGGTAAGGAAGAGTAAGGAGAGGAGGAAGTATATAAGGAAGAAGTTGGGGAAGGGAGTGGTAATCAAGGGTGAAGTGGGGAGAGGAGGAAGTATATGAGGAAGAAGTTGGGGAAGGAAGGGTTTATGAAGGGTGAAGTGAGGAGAGGGGGAAGAATGAGGGTTGGGAAGTACATGCATTGAAGGGAAATGAGGATAAGTAAAGGCAAATGTGGAGAGGAAAAATAGGGGAACTTCGAAGAGGGGAAGTAGAGGAAGTGAAGAGAAATAAGGGAAGGGAAAGTCAGATAAGTGAGGAGAAATGAGCAAAGGCGAAGTAGGGGAAATTAGGAAGTAGGGAAAGTAAGAAAGGAGAAGTAGGAGAAGTAAGTGAAAATGAGGGGAATAAATAGAAATGAGGGTGAGTAAGGGAGGGGAAGTGAAGGCTGGATAAGGAAAGTAGCGGAAGGGGAGTGTTAGCTTGGAAGCGATGAGACGTGGAAATAGAGAAGGAAGAAGTCCTGGCAAAGGGTGAAGTGAGTGGAGGGGAAATAAGGGAAATGAGGGAAGGGAAGATGAGTATGGAAAATGAGTGGTGGGGTGTTAGGGAAAGGAGGGGAGGAAGAGTAGGGAAAGTAAAGGGAAATAGAGGAGGGGAAATGAAGAGAAGTGAGTGGTGGGGAAGTGAGGGGAAATCATGAAGGAGAAGTAAGTGCAAGTGAGAGAAAATGATTAGAAATAAGGACTGGGGAGGGGAAGTAAGGAATGGTATGAGAAATAGGGTAAGGGGAGTGTTAGCTAAGGTAGCCAGGAGAGGGAAAAGTATGGGAAGTGAGGGGAAGTGTGGGGAGGGGATTAGGGGGAATAAATTTTGGGGGAGTAGGGAAAATACGTGGAGAGGAAACAGGGGAAGTGAGTCGAAATAGAGGTGGGGAAAGTAGAGGAAATTATGGAGGGGACGTAGTAGAAACGATGAGAGATTTATTATCTTATAATATCGATAATTAGTAATATTTTCCATACAAGTCAGATACTTCAAAATTTTTAAAAACAATTTCTTAAATAAAAAATAGCAAATACACTAGAAAATTTCCAAAAAATGAAATTTTCTGATATTTCAAAATTACCGAATATAAATAACATTGCCGAACATATTTATCAGAGAAATTGAAGTATTCCGAGAAAGAAAATTAAACAAACTGGAAATATTCAGATATTTCAAATTAACGGAATGACTGAATATCTGAAAACGTAGACAAATTAAGTTTTAATATTTAATTTTTTCGAAAATTTGAATTTTCAGTACTTATAAAATGTCGGGAATTTGATAATTTTGTTAATTTGAAATTTCTCAATTTTTCCATTTTTTTCGTTAATTTTCATTTTCGGAAAAATTCTATTTCGTTAATAAATACTTTAGGTAGTTTTATTTATTTTCGGTAATTTAAAATTTCGGAAAATTTTAGTTTTTGCGGGGTTTTGCTTTTTTGGCAAAATTATCTTGTCCCTATATTAATCAGGCTGCAACATTAACAAAAAACCATTATTTAGCTATATTATGTGATAATTAATTAAGCAATTCTTATTTGTTTGAATAATAAATAAAAAAAATTTTAAACAATCATTTACTTTTTTAGGAACCTAACATAATAGGGGGTGCCACAAAAAATTTAGAAAATTTAGATTTTTGAGTCACCCAAAAAAAAGTCAAAATTTGTTTCAAAACAGTCGAGAACCCACAATTTTTAATCGTTTTTGCACTTTTTTCTCAAATCTCAAACCATTGATTTTGATCTGATTTAGATTGTTTACGGAAAAATAGAAAATTTGGAAAAGTTACCAATTTATCACTTTATTTTATGAAACAAAAGTATTTCAAAAATTCAAAAATCAAAGAGGATTTCAGAAAGGAAATGTCAAAATTGATTAAGAATTGTGGGCGCTAGGCTGTTTTCTAACAAATTTTGACTTTTTCTCCCACTTTGGGACGTAACTTAAAATACAAATTTCAAAAAATAAAAGACTTTGGGGTCCTATTTTTATGATTTTTACCTAAAAAGCAACTGTGTAAAATTTGGTTCCGATACAAAAAAAATGTCCTAAGAATTCCGCCAAAATTGCACTTGAAACACGAAAAAACGTTTTTTTTATTTACATTAAAATTATTGGTTGGAATACAAATTTGTTATAAATTTTTTTCATTGAAACAACCTTTATCAATAAAAATTGAAAAAAGGGTGAACAAATTAAAAAAAAAGATGTTTTTATTAATTAGTGGGCTTTTTTAATTTTAATTACTATATAAATATATATATATATATAGTAAAATATAAATCACCATTTTCAAAACATAAAAACCGTAATTGAGTAGATCTGGTTTGTTATTCAAAATTTCACAAAAGTTAATTTAAAAAAATTAAATTAACATTCTTTTTTCAATTACTGGTGGAAATTTTTCACAGATAGGCACGAAAAATTAGAAACATTTTCACAGGAAAATTAGAACTTTTGTCTATTTGTACGCATTTTGTACTTTTTTGTATATTTTGTATTTCATTGTATTTTTTATGTTGAATAAGAAAGTATACAAGAAATTACAAACAAATAAAAAAATGTAAAAGATTCGTCCAAATAATAGCAAACAATTCTAATTTCCTCTCATTTTTGTTGTAACTAATTGTATTTCTTTGAATTTATTTCTATTTACTTGTATTTTCCATCAGGGATTTAAAAAAATTTATTTAATTTTGTTTTTAATTAATTTTCATGAAATTTATGAAAACAAAGAAAACTTATTCAATGAGAGTTTTTAATGGTCGAAAATAGTGATTTTTTAAAAATGCCCAATGTTTTTAAAAAATACTAAAAAAATTGTAGCTTTTTTCACCCTTTTTTTATTTTTCTCGAGAAACGTTTCTTCAGTCAGAAAAAATACAAAAAAAAAAAATATATATATTTCATAAAGACATAAAACTTTCATGAGAACAATTTTTCAATACAACCAATAATTTTGAAATGAATCAAGAAAAACATACTTTTTCGGGTTTTCCGGGCAATTTTCGCAGAATTTTTCTAGACAAATTTTTGTTGTATTTTATTATACTTATTTGTAATTTCCTGTAAAAATGGTTATAATTTTTTGTACTTATTTGTAAACGAATTTCAATTGGGATTTTGAAACAAAAATTTTATT
The DNA here is from genome assembly GCA_011634705.1 of Andricus grossulariae. Classification (NCBI taxonomy): domain Eukaryota; kingdom Metazoa; phylum Arthropoda; class Insecta; order Hymenoptera; family Cynipidae; genus Andricus; species Andricus grossulariae. Next base: position 11,903 of record JAABKJ010003326.1, read on the forward strand.
TCATTTTTTTAAAATTATTTTTTGTGGAATTTTGGGGACGACTGAAAAATCACGGAAAATAAAATTTCCGACACTGTAAAATTCCCGAATTAGGAAATTCCCGAATAATAAAATTTCCGATAGAAAATTGCCGAATTATAAAATAACCGAAACAGAAAATTCCCGAATAATAAAATTCCCGTATTGGGAAATTCCCGAATAATAAAATTCCCAAATTGGAAAATTCCCTACAGAAAATTGCCGAATTTATAAAATACCCGAAGTAGAAAATTCCTGAATAATGAAATACCTGGATTGAAAAATTCCCTTATAATATTACCGAATTTTAATATTCCCGAATAATAAAATTTCCGAAAGAAAATTGCCGAATTATAAAATATACGAAGTCGAAAATTTCCGAAAAATAAAATTCTTGACACGGTAAAATTCCCGAATCGGAAAATTCTAAATTCCGAATTATAAAATATCCGAACTAGAAAATTCTCGAATTGAAAAAATTATTAATTAAATTAATTAAATTATTACAATTAAAATTATATTACAATCACAAATTAGAATAGATAATATGTATAAAAGAAATTTTTTTAATTGTTAAATTCTGAAATTTTATAATTCGGGAAATTTCTAGTTCGGATATTTTATAATTCGGCAATTTTCTATCGGGAATGTTCAAATTCGGAAAATTTTCAATTCGGGAATTTTATTATTCGGGAATTTTCCAATTCGGAAATTTTATAATGTTGGGAGTTTTAGTTTTCGAGATTTTTCAGTCGTCCTGACAGTTTACAATATTACCGAATTTTAAAAATCTCGAATAATATAATTCCCGATAGAAAATTGCCGAATTATAAAATATCCAAAGTAGAAAATTCCCGAATTATAGAATTCTCAAATTTAAACAATTAAATGTTTTTAATAAATATGATTTATTTGTTGAAAATACAATAATCAAATATTTTGATAAAAAAATTATTGTTAATGTTTAAAGTTTCTAAAATTATTGTTTGAATTTAAAATAACAGTAATTGAAAAAAATTTAATCCAGAAATATTTTTTTTCAATTATTGTTATTTTAAAATCAAACAATAGTTTTAGAAACTTTAAACATTAAAAATAATTATTGTATTGATAAAAATGTTTTATCATTGTATTTTAATAAATAAATAATATTTAGTTTAAAAAAATTTATTTGTTTAAATTCGGGAATTTTGTTGTTCGCACATTTTATAATTCGGCAATTTTCAAATTCGGTAATATTATATAAACTGTCGGTAATTTTATTATTCGAGGATTTTTTAATTCAGTAATATTATAAACTGTTCAGGAATTTTATTATTCGGAAATTTTCCAATTCGAGAATTTTATTATTTGTGAATTTTTCATTGGGGAATTTTCCAATTCGCGAATTTTATTTTTCGGGATTTCTCAGTCGTCCCAAATTTTGAATAACAAACAAAAACTAACCCTCTTATCAATTTATTTAAAAAACAGTTTTTTCAATACAAATAATTAATGGAATATATAAACTACAACTTTAATTTAATAATTTTTCAATACAACCAATAATTTTGTAATAAATCAAGAAAAAACCTGTTTTTTTTTGGAGGGTTTTCGGGGCAATTTTGTCAGAATTTTTGAAAAAAAAAATTTATCCGGACCAAACTTTACACAGTTTCTTTTCAGGTAAAAAAGGGGGAAAACAGGATCCCAGGATTTTTCATTTTCTGAAATTTGTATTTTCCACTACGCCCTAGTCTTCACAGATCTAGCACGAAATATTCGTCAAATTCGAAATTCTAATCAACGATTTCAAATCAAATCAAATTCTAATCTTTGAAAATTATACTTTAAATTTAATAAGATTATACATAATTTTTTATGTTCGCCGAATGTACTCCCTATGATATATTTAGATTAAAATTTGCTTAGGTAAGATCAAAATTGCGTGTTAAGCTTTTGGTTACATGTACGTCATCGTAGACTTCCTCGACTTAATAATCTAATCAGTTAGCATAAATTCCTTCACCACATTTCGAGGATATTTTTAGCTTACGATTTTATTAGTATTCGATTACAATTTTATGATGGAATTGTTTAAAATAAAACATTACATCAAATTTTCTGTGAAAAAAAAGGAGCGCCTATCAACTCTGCTGGGATTCGAGCCCAGGACCTTTCGCTTGCCCGTCGACGAATGCCTAATTTTATGATAGGTATAGAAAATATTTATTTTAAGAATTATATTTTTACGAGAATTTTAGAGTGTAAAACTAAAGTATAAGTGGAAGAGAAAAAAGTCAAAAGACAGAAGAAGGAAGATTAAAAAGTGGCAAAAAACAATAGCGGCGACGACTGGGTGAGGTAGACGGTTGTATCGATTTGAATGTTTGATTTCTGTACAACTAGCTACCTTTCCCGGTTGTCGGCGCCTCATCGTTGGACAATCAAAAACTGGTACCACTTGGGAGTCAGCTGGAGATTTTATGATCTGGACGTCTCCAGATGGAAAGGGTCTGCTTATCCTGCAAAAAACGTCAGATTAAAAAAGTATTGCTTCACATTCATAAGATCAATTCCAGAATTAATTCCCTGAACACTCTGGAAATCTGCTTTTGCGACATGCTCGCATTGGGACGGAAGCCCAATTATTTTCAACGCGAATCACTGCAAAAAATATTTGTTTATTTCTACCTTACCGACTTTCAGAACATTTTGCTGCTGAAGTGGTTCGTGTCCGTGCTAAGTTTCTAGAATGTTCTCCAAGTGTCCCGATAACGGCACAAAATGATATTGCGCAATTGTGAGAGACGAATTTGCGTAAACTACTTTAAGGTTATTAATTATCTCAATTAAGCATTTCGCGTAAAAAAATCAAAATATAATTTTAAAAATGTTTACGCAATATGCTTAATTGAGATAATGAATAAGCTTGAAGCTGTTTAACCAAATTCGTCTCTCACAGTTGCGCAATATTACTTTGTGACGTCATCGGGACTCTGCGAGAACATTCTAGAAACTTAGCACGGACACGAACCACTTCAGCTGCAAAATGTTCAGGATGTCGGTAAGGTAGAAATTTGTGCCTAGAACGCAGCTGAAACGGTTCGCGTCCGTGCTAAGTTTCTAGAATGTTCTTGAAGAGTCCCGATGACGTCAGAAAATTCTATTGCGTAATTGTGAGAAACGAATTTGCTTTAACAACTTCAAGGTTATTCGTTATCTCAATTAAGAATTTGGCATAACCAAATCAAAATATAGCCTTGAAAATGTTCACGCAAAATGCTTAATTGAGATAATGAATAAGCTTGAAGTTGTTTAAGCAAATTCCTCTCTCACAATTGCGCAATATCACTTTGTGACGTCATCAGGATTCTGAGGGAACATTCTAGAAACTTAACACGGACACGAACCACTTTAGCTACGTTCTAGACACAAATTACAACCTTATCGACATTGAGAACATTTTGCAGCTGAAGTGGTTCGTGTCTGTGCTAAGTTTCTAGAATGTTCTCGAAGAGTCCCGATGACGTCAGAAAATTCTATTGCGTAATTGTGATAAACGAATTTGCTTAAACAACTTTAAGGTTATTCATTATCTCAATTAAGCATTTCGCGTAAAAATTTTTAAAGATATATTTTGTTTTGATTTTGCCAAATGCTCAATTGAGATAATAAATAACCTTGAAGCTGTTTACGCAAATTCGTCTCTCACAATTGCGCAATATCATTTTGTGACGTCATCCGGACCCTGCGAAAACATTCTAGAAAATTAGCACGGACACGAACTACTTCAGCTACGTTCTGGGAACAAATTCCAATCTTATCGACATCGAGAACATTTTGCAGCTGTAGTGGTTCCTGTCCGTGCTAAGTTTCTAGAATGTTCTCGACGAGTCCCCATGGCGCCAGAAAATTCTATTGCGTAATTGTGAGAAACGAATTTGCGCAATATCACTTTGTGACGTCTTTGGGACCCTGCGAAAACATTCTAGAAACTTAGCACGGACACGAACCACTTCAGCTAAAAAATATTCTCTAAGCCGGTAAGGTAGGAATTTGTGCCTAAAACGCTCCCTGCTTATCTACTTTATTTTGAACCAATTTTTTATTGAATTAAACAAAATTTATTTTAATTCAATCAAAGTTTGTTTGAATCAAACAAAACTTATTTGGATTAAACAAAAAATATATTTAAAATAAACATTTGTTTGACCCTATAATGGTCGTCCATATATCATGTAAGGCTTTTAGGGGGTGGGAGGCTTCAAGAGTTTTTAAAAATGTATTTATTTTTTTTTAAACTACAATAATATTCTAAGAGGGTAGGGGGGAGTGAACATTTTTTTAAACCTTTTTAAGAATTTTGAATCGTTTCAAGAGTACAAAAATTTTTTTCTAAAATTCTTAGGAAGATTTTAAGTGATTTTTTGTTTTGAAAAATAAATTTTAAGAGAAATGTGAAAAATATTCAAAAACATTTTAGATGATTTCTCAAAATTTCGATACAGAATGTTGGAAATTTTAAAGAAAATTTTTGCAGTTTTGCAAGATTATAAAATTTTAGAACGAATTCGTGTATTCAAGAGATTAAACAAATTTTCTTGAGGTTCCTAGGCAAATTTATAATTATTTTTTATTTTGAAAAATTAATTTTAAGAGAAAATTGAAAAAGATTCCCAAAATTGTCAAAAAAGCATCTGGAAGATTGTAGAGCAAAGTTTTTTATTTTGCAAGATTTAAAAAAGAATTAAACATTATGAAAAATATTTCAACAAATTTAAAACAAAGTACATTTTTGAAGATTTCGAACAACAAATTTAGAAGGTTTTTAGGGATTTTGAATGGTTTCGAAATAATAAAAAATTGTTGTAAGATCTCGTGGAAAATTTAAAATGATTATTTGAAAAAATAAATTTAAAGAGAATATTAAAAAAAATTTTAAACATTTCACAACATTTCCAGGATTTAGGAAAATGTGAATCATTGTAAAAGATATTTAGAATTTTTTAAAATATTTCAAAAAGAATTTTAAATTTGAAAACATTTTTATAAATTTTAAACAAAATGTACATTTTCGAAGATTTCGAAATAAAATGTTAAAGCTTTTTAGCGATTTTGAAAGGTTTCAAAATTTAAAAAAATTTGTAAGATACCTGGGTGAATTTCAAATATTTTTTGTTAGAAAATTACTTTTAAGAGAATATTTCAAAAGGTTTCAAGGTTTCCAAAATTGTCAAAAAAGAATCTGGAAGATTCTAATACAACATTTTCAAATTTTGCATAAATTTTAGCAGATTTCAAAACAAAAATTAGAAGCCTTTTCAGGATTTTTACAGGTTTCAAGGGGATAAAATTTTTTTTAAGATTCCTAGGAAAATTTAAAATCATTTTTATTTTGCAAAATTGATTTTCAGAGAATACTTAAAAAGACTTTCATAAGTTGTTGAAAAAGAAACTAAAAGATTTTAAGGAAATTTTTTCATTTTGCAACATTTTTTTAAAGTTTTAAGAAAATCGCGAATCATTTTGAAAAATATTCAGAACTTTAGAAACAATTTCAGAAATAATTTAACATTTGAAAAGATTAAAAAAATTGGTTAAATGTGGATTTTTGAAGATTTCACAATTAAATTTTTAAGCTTTTTAAGGATTTTGAAAGGTTTCAAGATAATAAACAAATTTTCTTAATATTTCTGGGAAAATTTTAAATGATTTTTTATTTTGAAAAATTAATTTAAAAAAAATTTGTTCAAAAATTCAAATGATTTTTAAAAATGAGACGACTGAAAAATCCCAAAAAATAAAATTCTTGACACTGTAAACTTACCGAAAAAGAAAATATTCGAAATAAAAAATTCCCGTAATTATAAAATTGCCGACAATTGAAAATTCCCAAATTCTATAATATTGAGAAATTTAAAAATTACCAATCCTAAAAATTTTTTAATTGTTCAAATAAGAAATAAATTAATCAAATAAAGTACTATTATTCGATGAACATATTTTTTATTTTACTATTTATTTATTATTTAAACAATGTTTTAATTGTATAAAATAGGCAATGTTCAAATTCCGTACAATTATAGAATTTGGGAATTTTCAATTGTCGGCAAGTTTATAATTTCGGGAATTTTTTATTTCAAATATTTTCTTTTTCGGTAATTTTACAGTGTTAAGAATTTTATTTTGCGGGATTCTTTAGTCGTCTCATTGATAAAAATCTTTTACATTTTTAACAAATTTCTCTTGAAAAATTAATTTTTTGAAATAAAAAATCATAAAAAATTTTCCCAGGAACCTCAAGAAAATTTGTTTATTATGTTAAAACCTTTCAAAATCCTTTAAAAACTTCAAAATTTTATTTTTAAATCTTAAAAAATCTACGCTTTTTAATTTTTTGAAATCTTTTCGAAAGTTAAATTATTTTTGAAATTGTTTCTAAACTTCTAAATATTTTTCAAAATGATTCCCGATTTTCTTAAAATTTTTTTTAAATGCTGCAAAATTAAAAAATGGACTTTTTCCCTTTTCAAAAAAAAAAAAATAATAATAATAATAAAAAAATGGTCTTGAAAAATTTTTAGATTCTTTTTTGACATATCTGAGATCTTGAAAAATCTTTTTGAATTTTCCCAAGAATCTTAGAAGTATTTTATCTATATGACCTTGAAAAGAAATTGATAATACTTGCCTTAACATAATTTAAGTTCGAATTTAAGTGTTCAAAAACATTAACAAATAAGCAGTTATTCCAAATTTTTATTTAAAATTAAAAATTATTTTCCCCCCAAAGCGCGCGATTGATGATGCATTTTCTTTTTAATTTGAAATAAGTGTTCCATTACAAAAATTCAAAAAAATTTAATATTTTTTTGATATTGATAAAAGAAATTAGTAAAAAAATATTTTCTCTAAAGTATGATTTTTGAGGATTTTTGAGGATCCGAAAATCGTTCAAAAAAGCGTTACGTAATATATGGACGACCTAATATCAAATTAATAATATTTTGGACTTTAACAAAGAATTTGTTTAATTTAAAGGAATTTTGTGTGAATGAAATAAAATTTGTCTAAATTAAACAAAATTTGTTTAATTCGCATTCAAAGTGCATTCACTGTTGAATACGTATCAGTCCGACGTTTTTTGTAGGATAGATAAAGATTTTTATTATTTTGTCATTTTTATCAGGCTTATAAGGTAATTATAATTTCAGGGTGGTCGAAAGTCAGGGAAAACTTGGAAATTAGGCAAACATAAGGGATTTTTGTTTGTCAGGTGAAGTCAGGGATTTAAAAAAAAATGACCAAAGTCGCGGCCACACAATCAATTTTTATAAAAAATGCATCAATTGTTGTAAATTTTAAATTAATTAATTAATTTACCTAAGATTTTTTTTAATATAAATTTAAAGTTGTAAAATTTAATTTTTTTGTTTAATTTAGTCACTTTTCTTTTAAGATAAAGTCACTAGAGTATTTTTTCTAATTTCAATGAATTTTCAAGAGCTCTAAAACGTTTCAAGGGATTTCAAAGACTTTTAAAGATTTTAAAGTATTTTTTAAATTTCCAAGAAATCTTCAAAAGCTTTAAAAAAACTCCAAGGAATCTTCAAAACTTCTAAAAAATTTCAAGGCTTATTTCAAAAGATATTAAGAGATTTGAAATATCTTAGGGTATTTTTAAAAATTTCAAAGAATTTTTCAGATGTTTAAAAAAGTTCAAGGGCTTTCAAACGATTTAAAAGGATTTAAAATATTTTAAGGTATTTAAATAGAAATTTTAATCATTTCAAGAATTTCAAAAAATGTTTGAAGATTTCAGAGTATTTTTAAAAAATCCAAGCAATCTTCAAGAGATTTAAAAAATTCCAAGGGATTCCAAAATATTATAAAAGATTTGAAATATTTTAGGGTGTTTTAAGAGATTTCAATAATTTCAAAGGATTTTAAAGAATTTTAAAGATTTTTAGGGTATCTTTAAAAATTTCAAAGAATTTTCAAGAGTTCCAAAAAATTTCAAGGAATATTTCAAAAGATGTTTAAATATCTTAGGGTATTTTTAAAAATTCCAAAGAATTGTTCAGAGTTTTAAAAAATTTCAAGGGCTTTCAAAATATTTTTAAGGATTTAAAATATTTCAGGGTATCTTACAAGATTTTAATCATTTCAAGGATTTCAAAAAATGATTGAAGATTTTAGGGTATTTTTAAAAATTCAAAAGAATTTTTAAGAGGTTTAAAAAATTTTAAGGGCTTTCAAACGATTTAAAAGGATTTAAAATATTTTAAGGTATCTTAAAAGATTTCAATCATTTCCAGGATTTCAAAAAATGTTTGAAGATTTTAGGGCATTTAAAAAAATTCCAAAGCATTTTTCAAAGGTTTAAAAAATTGCAAAGGATATTTCAAAAGATTTTAAGAGGTTTGAAATATATTAGGGTATTTTAAAAACTTCCGAACAATTTAAATATCTCAGGATATTTCAAACAGATTTTAAGAACTTCAAGTGATTTCAAAGGATTAAAAGATTTTAGGGTATTTTAAATATTTTCTAGAGCTTTAAAAAGTTTCAAGGGTTTTCAAAGGATTAAAAATATTTTAGGGTATTTTAAACGATTCTAAAAAGTTTTGAATAGATTTCAATAATTTGAAGGAATTTCAAAGGATTGTAAAGGTTGTAGGGTATTTTAAAAAATTCCAATGAATTTTCAAAAAAACTTTAAACTGATTCAATGGATTTCGAAATATTTTGATAGATTTTGAAATATTTTTGGGTACTTTAAAATATTTCAAAAAAAAATTCAATTGATTTCAGTAATTTAATGGGATTTCAAATGATTTGAAATATTTTGAATAGATTTCAATAATTTGAAGGGATTTCAAAGGATTGTAAAGGTTTGAGGGTATTTAAAAAAATTCCAATGAATTTTCAAAAAAGCTTTAAACCGATTCAAGGGATTTCGAAAGATTTTTAAAGATTTTGAAATATTTTTGGGTACTTAAAAATATTTCCAAAAAAATTCAATTGATTTCAGTAATTTAATGGGATTTCAAATGATTTGAAATATTTTAAGGTATTTTGAAAAGATCCCAACGCATTTTTCAAAGATTAAATTTTTTTAATAAGTTTCTAAAGATTTTATCGAATTTTATAGGATTTCCAACAATTTCAATTATTTTATGGGAAATATCTCGGGATTTTGTAACATTTTAATTCATTTCAAAGAGTTTAAAAAAATTTCAAATTTTCCAAGGTATTTCCAAAGATTTTAAAGAATTTTTTATGATTTTAGAATATTTTAAAAGATTGTAAGGAATTTTCAATCGATTTCCATAATTTGAAGTCATTCTAAAGGATTTTCAATACTTTAGGGTATTTTTTACATTTCCAAAGAATTTTCAAGGGATTTCCAATATTTTAGGGTATTTTGAAAATTCCGAGGCATTTTTAGTAGATTTCAATAGTTTGAAGTGATTTCAAAGGATTTTAAATACTTAAGGGTATTTTTTAAATTTTCAATGAATTTTCAAATAATTTTCATAATATGATGGGACTGCAAAGAATTTTAAAGATTTTAGGGTATTTAACTAAATTGCAAGGAATTTTCAAGAGCTCTAAAAATGTGAAGGGATTACGAACGATTTTAAAGGATTGAAAATACCTCAGCTTATTTTTAATAGATTTCAATAATTTGAAATAATCCCAAAGGGTTTCGAATATTTTAGGGTATTGTGAAAAATTTCCAGGTATTTTTAATAGATTTTAATAATTTAAAATGATTCCAAAGGATTTTGAATATTTTAGGGTATTTAGAAAGATTCCAAGAAATTTGTAATAGATTCCAATAATTTTGAGGGATCCCAATTTTTTTTTTTTAAGGTTTTAGGGTACTTTTCAAATTTTCAAGAGCTTTAACAAATTTCAAGGGATTTAAAAATATTTAAATGAGTTTACAGAATTTAAACAAACTTTCAGGAGGATATTTTAAAAGATTTTAAGGGATTTGAAATATTTTTGGGTATTTTAAAATATTTCAAGGAATTTTCAATTGGTTTCAGTAATTCAATGGGATTACAAAGGACTTTAAATATTTTAGGGTATTATAAAAATAATGCAAGGAATTTTCAAGAGCTCTAAAATGTGAAGGGATTACAAACAATTTTAAAGGATTGAAAATACTTTAGCGTATTTTTAATAGATTTCAATAATTTGAAATAATCCCAAAGGATTTCAAATATTTTAGGGTATTTTGAAAAATTTCAAGGCATTTTAAATAGATTTCAATAATTTAAAATGATTCCACAGGATTTTAAATATTTTAGGGTATTTTTTAAATTTCCAAAGAATTTTCAATTAATTTCCATAATTTGAAGGTATTTCGAAATTTTTAAAAGATTTTAGGGTATTTTAAAAATTTCAAGAGCCCTAAAATGTTACAGGGATTTTCAAAGATTTGAAGAGATTTTCAAATTCTTTTGCAATTCATTGGAATTCACCCTGAATTTTTTTAATTTATTCTGAATTCTTTTTAATCCTGTCTAATTTTGGGAATTCTCTTGAATTTTTTAAATTATTCTAAATTCACTCAATTCTACTCAATTCAATGGATTTTTCTTTATTAATTTTTTTTTGATTCCTTATGAAGTATTTTAAATTCACCTTGAATTTTTAGGCATTTCATAAAATTCTTTTGAATTTAACTTAAATCGTTTTGAAGTCTTATGAATTTATGAATTCGTTAAAATTCACCAGGAATTCTGATCAATTTGATCGAATATTTTTGCATTTAAAAGAACATTCAAAATTTTAAGATTTTTAATATTTTATGTATTGAAATTTTTTTTTTCGTTAAGTTTATGGAAAAAAAATCTTAGACGGCAAAAAAGTAAGAAAAAATTTTTTTCCGTCGAAATATAATATTTCAAAAACTGACGAAAAATGCAATTTTGTTAATTTGTACCGAAAGTTGCAAGAAAAATTTTTTTTTCGTTTTCCGAAAGTTTATAATATTACCGAAATTTGAAATTCCCGAATTTTCTATAAATATTATTTATTGATTAAAATAACAATAATCAAGTATTTTTATAAAAAAAATTATTTTTAATGTTTAAAGTTTCTAAAATTATTGTTTGAATTTAAAATAACAGTAATTGAAACAAAATTTCACCCAGAAATATATTTTCTTCAATTATTATTTTAAATGCAAACAATAATTTTAGAAGTTTTAAATATTACAAATATTTTTTAAATAAATAAATAATATTTATAAAAATGTTTTTAATTGTTCAAATCCAGGAATGCTCTAGTTTGGATATTTTATAATTCGGCAATTTTCTTTTGGGAATTTTATTATTGGGCCATTTTCAAATTCGGTAATGTTATAAACTATTCGAGAATTTTATTATTCGGGAATTTTATAATTCAGGAATTTCTTTTCGGAAATTTTATTTTTCTGGATTTTCCAGTCGTCCCTTTTTAAGTTTCAAATACATTTTTTTTTCTGTTTTTTACCTTAAAAATCCGTTTACACAGGATCCGTAAAAAATAAAACAACATTTGTTTAAAACTCAAAAATATGTATTTTTTTAAATATTATATTTTGACGAAATTTTTTTCTTACTTCTTCCCGTCTTAGGTTATCAAGCACTTCCATAAGATTTACAAAAAAAAAAAAAAAAAATTCACACAAAAAATTAAAAATTTGAAAATTTTCAATGGACTTGCCCACTGGTGTGAAATTTTTGGAATTTTGAGTTTCTTCGGCCCATCCTAATAAACGTTAAAATGGTTGACATTAAATTCAGCAAAATTTTTCTGCAAAATTAAGCAAAAATTTATCTGATTTTAAGTCAAATTTGTCTGCATTTAAAACTCAATTTCGAAATTCAAATAAGATAATAAAAAAATAATATGATAATTTTAAGGTGTAAAAATTTGCAATATTCTTTTTATATTGTAAATTTTGTAAACATTTTAAATATTAATAATTACTTTCTCTTATTAACCTAATTTTTAGTTTAATTTAAGACATCAATATGTAATCGATTTTATCAAGCAATCTATTTTACTAAAATTCGTGAATAATAAAATTCCCGAACAATTTATAATATTAGTGAATCTGAAAATTCCGAATAATAAATTTTCCAGCAGAAAATTATCGAATTTAAAGAATTAAAAATATTTTTTAAAAATAAATTGGATTTCTTCATTAAAAATACAATAATGAAATATTTTGATCAAATGTTTTAAATGCTCAGTATATTTTTTAAAATTATTGTTTGAATTTGAAATAATAAATGGAAAAAAATATTTTTTAATGCAAAATAAAACAGTACGAGAAGATTTTTATTTCAAGAGCAATAATTTATAAAAAAATATATTATGCACATTTTTGAAAAAAAAACTATCACTGAGAAGTTATTTTTCAAATATTCTTATTTTATATTTAAATAATAATTTTAAAAAATACATTGATTTTTCCAAAAATTGTCACTGATCAAAATTTTTTTTTGAATTGTTTCAATTAGGGAGTTTTATAATTCGACAATTTTCTGTCACGAATTTTATTAATTGGAAATTTTCAAATTCGGTAATATTACAAACTGTTCGGGAATTTTATACTTTGGCAATTTTATAATTTCGGGAATTTCTAATATTTTCTTTTTCGGGATTTTTCAGTCCCTTTTTTAAACCAAATAACACAAAATTAGGAGATCCAAACTTGAAAAATGATTTTTTTTTTTGGACCACCCGAATATGGATTTTTCTAAAATAATTCTTGAAAAAATCGAAGTTGACTTTAAACATACCCACTGTATCGTTTTTTTTTTTTGTTTGAAATATTCTTATCTAGGTGGGTATAATTTGGACGAATTAAATTGCAAAATGGAAATTAAATGGGACTGCATGATAGAAAATAAAAGCTGGAAAGAAAGAGAAAAATTGAGATAGGATCGGTTCCCTGAGACCCTAACTTGTGATATCTAACTTATATCTCACAGGCTAGATTCTCTGGTATTGGCCTAATATCAGTCCTAACATCAGATTCAGAAAGAAGTTCGCCCTCACGAATTATTCCGGTTTCGCTGGTCCAAAAAGAGCAAAGGATTGCTCTGCATTCGTCTCATGTACTTAAATAACAAAACAAAAAAGATAAATAAAATTTTTTAAACATTCGTGTGAATAAGTTGTATTCATTTTTTCAATTTTTTTACAGGAAAACCCGGAATTGTCAGGAAATTTTGATATGCCTGGAAAAACCTGGAAATGTCAGGGATTTTTTTTGAGAACGTGCCTAAGTTTTTTTAAATTGAAATATAAAATTGCATAAGAATGATTCTTTATTTGTAAAAGTAGCTTTATTAAATTTAACTGTTTTGTTGAAAATCAGTTTTTTTTTAAATTAATTTTTCAACTGAAAATTTAACTATTCTATTTTTGGCGGACAATTGGTCTTTTTTAGCTGAAAATTTAAGTATCTGGTTGAAAATTCATGTATTTTGTTGAAAATCCTTTTTTGGTTGAATTCAACTGCTGTTTTATTAAAAAGTAAAATCTTCTTCGGTTGAAATAACAATTACCACATTTTTCGTTCAGAAGTAACTGAAAATTTAAATATTTATTTTTTTGATTGACAATTTATGTTTTTTAGTTGAAAAGATTCATCATTTTAGTTAATTTTTTTTTAAATTTAACTATTCCAGTTGAAGATTCATCATTTTAGTCGAAAGTTCACCAATTTGGTTGAAAATTAATTTTTTTAAACTGAAAAGGTAATTATTCAATTTATGGTTGAAAACTGATATTTTTTAGTTCAAAATTAAACTATTTTGTTGATAAAATGATCTTTTATAGTTAAAAATTCAACTATTTTGTTGAAAATTTAGGTATGCAGCTTAAAAATTCAAGTATTCCAGTTAAATATTCATCATTTTAGTTAAAAATTCTTTTTTTGTTGTTTAAAATTCAACTATTCCAGTTGAAGATTCATCATTTTAGTCGAAAGTTCACCAATTTGGTTGAAAATTAATTTTTTCAAACTGAAAAGGTAATTATTCAATTTTTGGTTGAAAACTGTCTTTTTTTTAATTTTGAAATTAAACTATTTGGTTGAAAAATGATCTTTTTTGGTTGAAACTTCAGGTATTTTCTTTTTTTTTTTGTAAAAAATTAATCATTTTGTTTGAAAATTCAAGTATTCCAGTTAAATATTCATCATTTTAGTTAAAAGTTCTTTTTTTTTTGGTTTAAAATAAAACTATTTGGT
>JAABKJ010003327.1:0-26166 GCA_011634705.1 Andricus grossulariae
AACAACACTTTTGAACAATGGAGTTGAATTTTTAAACCGAAAATATGAATTTTCAGAAAAAAAAAGTTAATTTTCAAGCAAATAGTTGAATTTTCTACCAAAATATTTTAATTTATTACAAAACAAATCAATTTGAAATAAAATAATAAACTTTTCAACCAAGGAGATGAATTTTCAACCAAAAATATTAATTTTCAACAAAAAAGTTAATTTTCAACCAATTAGTTCATTTTTCTACCAAAATATTTAAATTTTTTACAAAAAAAAAAAAAATCAATTTGGAATAAAATAATTAACTTTTTAACCAACGAGATGAACCTTCAACCAAAAATATTAATTTTAAGAAAAAAGTTCATTTTCAACCAAATAGTTGAATTTTCTACCATTTTCGAACCAAATACACGAATTTTCAACTAAAAAGTTAATTTTCAACCAAATAATTTAATTTTGTACCAAAATATTTTTATTTTCTACCAAAACAAAAAAAAAACAATTTCAAGCAAAATAATTAAATTTTGAACCAAAGAAATGAATCCTCAACAAAACCAAATTAATTTTCTACCAAAACAGTTGGATTTTAAAAGAAGAGGGGATTTTCTTACCAAAGGAGATAAATTTTGAAACGAAAAGGCCAAATTTTTAACCAAGAAACAAACAAAATTTCCTACAAATTGTTGAATTTTCAAACCGAACAGACGAATTTTCTACAAAACAGTTGAATCTTCAAGCCAAAAGAATGAATTTTCAACAAAAAAGTTACTTTTCAACCAAATAATTGGGTTTTCTACCAAAATAGTTAAATTACCAAAAAAATACGTAAACTTTCAACCAAATGGTGGATTTTTCCTACCAAAAATATTAATTTTCAACAAAAAAGTTCATTTTAAACCGAATAGTTCAATTTTCTACCATTTTCGAACCAAATAGACGAATTTTCAACAAAAAAGTCAAATTTCCAACCAAAAAGTTAATTTTCAACCAAATAGTTTAATTTTCTACCAAAATATTTTCATTTTCTACGAAAAAAAACAATTTGAAATAAAATAATTAACTTTTCAACAAAAGAGTTAATTTTCAACGAAATAGTTGAATTTTCTACCAAAACATTTTAATTTTTTACCAAAAAAAAAATCAATTCGAAACAAAATAATTAAATTTTCAACCTAAGAGAGGAATCCTCAACCAAATCAGATTAATTTTCTACTAAAACAGTTGAATTTGAAAAAAAGAGAGATTTTTTTACCAAAAGAGATAAATTTTGAAACGAAAAAGCCAAATTTGGAACCAAGAAAGAAAAAAAAAATTTGCTATAAATTGTTGAATTGTTAAACCAGAGACGAATTTTCTACAAAACAGTTGAATTTTCAAGCCAAAAGGATGAATTTTCAAAAAAAAGTTACTTCTCAACCAAATAGTTGGACTTTCTACCAAAATAGTTAAATTTTCAATACAATTCATAAATTTTCAACCAAATAGTTGATTTTTCCTGCCAAAAATATTAATCTTTCCTACAAAAAATATTAATTTTCAATAAAAAAGTTAATTTTGTACCAAATATTTGAATTTTCTACCAAAATATTTTAACTTTAAAGTCCAAAAGAAAAGAATGTGAAACCAAATAATTAAATTTTCAACCAAAGTGGTGAATTCTCAACTAAAATTATGAATCTTCAACCAAACAACTGCATTTTTAACAAAGTTCATTTTTCAACCGAGTAGTTAAATTTTCAACTAGAAAAGACGAATTGTCAACAAAATAGCTGAACCCTCTACTGAAATTTGAACATTCTACCAAAATAGTTGAATTTTTAACGAATATATGAATTTTCAACCAAGATAAATAAATTCTCAACGAAAAATATAATTTACTTGTGCCAAAAAAGATTTAAATTTGAAAATTTAGTGAAAAATTAATCTACTTTGTAGGAAATTCAAAAATTTGGTTAAAAAGTTATTTTTTAATTGAAAATTCAACTTTTTTGTTGACAACTCGTCTTTTTGAATTGAAAATGCAACTATTTTTGTAGAAAATTTATTTCTTTGGTTAAAAATTTAAGTATTTTGTTCCATATTCGTTTTTATTTGTTTGATAATTAATTTTTTTAACTAAAAATATCAACATTCCATTTCTAGTTGTGAATTCATCTTTTTTAATTAAAAAGTCAACTACTTGGTTGAAAGTTGAATTACTTTGTTAAGAAATAAGTTTTTTGGTTAATCATTTTCGAATTTAGTTGGAAATGGTTCGGTTGAAAATTTTACTATTTTCTTGAATTTTTTTTTATTGAAAACTGAACTATTTCATTTTTGGTGAAAATTTGTCTTTCTTGATCGAAAATTCAACTATTCTGGCAGAGAATTCATTTCTTTAGTTGAAAATTTAACTATATTGTTCAAAATTATTTTTTTTTTAATTTTTGTAACTTAAAATTTAAGTATTCCGTTTTCAGTTAAACATTCGCCTTTTTAGTTGAAAATTCATGAATTTTAATAAAAATTCGTCTTTTTCGGTAGAAAATTATTCTTCTCGGTTAAAAATTCAACTATTTTGTTAAAAATTCGTTTTCTGTAGTTGACTTCAACTATTTTCAATTGAAAATTAAAATCTATTTTCGTTGAAATCTCAACTATTACATTTTTCAGTGAAAATTGATCTCTTTTGGTTAAAAAATAATATATTGTGTAAAAAATCATAATTCTTTGGCTCAAAATTTATTTTTTAACTTAAAATTTAAGTCTTTCAGTTGAAGATTTATCATTTTAGTTGAAAATTCATCTATTTGGTTGAAAATTTAACTAGTTTGTTGAAAAATCTCTTTTTTTTTTGTTAAAAATTAATTGTTTAACTGCAAAATTAATCGTTCCACTTATGGTGTCATATTAATCCCTCTTAGTCGAAAATTAAACTTTTTATTTGAAAAATTAAATTTTTTTCGTTGAAAATTCAACTGCTTTACTGAAAACTCATGTATTTTGTTGAAAATTCTACTTTTTCGGTAGAAAATTAATCTTCTTTGTTGAAAATTCAACTATTTGGTTAAAACTTCATCTATTAAATTAAGAATCCAACAATTTTGTAAAAAATGAATGCTTTTTGGTTGGAAATTGGTTAGAATTGCTTAAAAAAATGCGATACATAATACTTGACATCCTGAAAATTAAATAAATAAGATTATAGGCTGTACTTAATTTAAACCTAAGATATTACTGAATTAAGTTTAGATTTCTATCTTGAATATTAACAAAGGTTATTGTACTAAATACTAAGATGTGTATTTATTTTGTGTTTCAGGTACGTATGACTTATACAGTGGATTATTTTCTATTTCAAAATAGAACTTGATAATCGTAATGGTATGTAAAATATGATAATAAACAATTTCAAGCCCCGTAAATCAACATTTTTTAATTTGGACTGCTTTTTTTAAATTTAATTCAATTACATTTTTTAATGATTTTTTTTAATGATGTTTTTGTAAACAAATTTTTCCCTCAGTAGTTTTAGTTTTGATGAAATCTAAACCAACCGAATTGTAAGGAATCTTTAAGGGAATAAAAATATCCTTTTGATAGATAAACAATTTCAACTTAAACATTTTTGTTCTCAAGGACTCCCTAGCATTCCTACCTGGCGGCTTATTCGACCCCTCCTATTGTAAGGCGCTCGAGCCAGTGGTGCTAACAGTCCGCGACTTTTTCAACTGCGCAGGCGTCGCGTAGAGAAGGAGTGACGAAGAGAACATCAATTTTCTTCCTTACTCCACCAGTGCGCGACGCCTGCGCAGTTGAAACAGTCGCGGTCCGTCAGCACCACTGGCTCGAGCTCGAGTTCAAAGCTCGGCGGGGCGTTGTGGTGCTCAACCGGACACACGTCTCATTGAAAAGTAGTCTGCATACATAGTTGTCCAAAGAGGCCGTTCAATACATTTTTTTGTGTACAAAAGTTTTATTTCGTTTGGGAAGTTTCTTGTTCTTGTTTAGGGTACATATCTTGAAAAGAAATTTGCATTTTTTAGACATTTTTGAGTCTAATAGGTGCTGGGATATCTACGCAGTAGCGCTAGTTTAAATGAGGATTTAATTTCAACGTACCAACACAATATAATACAGTAGCCTCCGGTTGAGTACCGCACCGCCCTGCCGAGTTTCGAACTCGAGCTCGAGCGCCTCACAATAGGAGGGCTATTGTAAGGCGCTCGAGCTCAACTTCGAAGTTCGGCGGGGCGTTGTGGTACTCAACCGAAGACTACTGTATTATATTATATACTGTATTATATAACGCCCCGCCGAGCTTCGGACTCGAGCTCAAGCACCTTACAATAGGAGAGCTATTGTAAGGCGCTCGAGCTCGAGTTCGAAGCCAGGAATCAGAGGTACCTTTACACAGCCTTAAGCCAAAAATTGCCCCCCCCCCTAATTATTTAAATAAAAAATTAGTTTTCTTTTGTTTTTATCGAAGACTTGCCCTATTTTTTACGTAAAAAATTAATTAAAACACTCCCCTCTTCGCTACTTGTGTAAATGTCTGGGCTTATTGATACTTTTTCAAGGCACAGAGGCTACTTTTACTACTTTTTTGAAAGACCTAAATCAGTATGAGCTAATTAACTCGGCCTCTTCCCACCTTCTGCTGAAGAAGGGGACCTGCAGGAAGTCTGCTCTTGGTTCCACTTTACGTCGTCAGGCAGTAAATTGCTGGGGGATATAGATATATTAATACACGTCCCTTATAAAGCTTATAAACCACACCCCCATTACCGAGGCATGAGTTAGGTCGTTTACAAGGCGAAGAAGAATTTGGAAAAAAATGTAAAAATAAAGAAAATTGAGAATGACGATATGTGATGCAGAATGTCGATCGTCATTTAGGTTGCTCAACAGGCGACGACGTGCTCGTTCTCTTGATATCGTCAATCCAGCCGCCTCAGCCAACCGAACCACTTTTTGCTCGTTTTATCAGCGAATCCGTAAAGGCCCATCAAGTGTAAGGATGAACGCAGGAATGAGGATTCTGGCGACGAGAAAGAGAGAGAAATCCAGTAAAAAAAAACGGAGGAAGAGACCACTACGAGCGACGAGAAGAGGGTAATTATGCATTCGATCTTCCGAACGATTCATGCGTGGAATGGATCGGATCAGAGCCTCGATCACCTCGAGCTCTCCTTGTTGCCCCTCACCATCATTACAACTAGTTTGGATCTGGAAAAAAATGAAAATGTCGGCTAACCCTGAAGGACGCGATGTTATCTTTCCGACTTCCGGAATTATGCCTTGTTACATCTTTGGATACCTCATCCTGCTATACTTTCTCCTATACTTTTTCCTCTCCTCTCCCTCCTTTAGCCTACTCCCCCTCTCATAATTTCTCTCTCCTCACTTCCTCTATCTTTCCCTACTAACCCTTCCTTTCATTCTCCCTTTACGTCCCCTTCCTCCGCATACTTCTCCATTCTCTACTTTCCATCCTCTCACTTTCCCTACTCACCCCTACTTCCCTGCTACCCTTTCCATCACTTCCCCGCCCTCCACATACTTCCCACACTCAACCCAATTTCCATCCCCTCACTTCCCATATTTGCCTTCTCCTCACTTTTTTTACTACCCCTCCCTTGACTTCCACTACTTCAAGCCTCCATTACCTCAGCTCGCATTTCCCCCCCTCGCCATAACATTTCCGACCACCGGACTTATGCCTTCTTACACAGATCCAAAATAAGATAAACATTAAGGAAAGTAAATTCAGAATAAATAAAGAATTTCTCTCAAACGTCTAACTCTAAAATTTGCATACGAAGTTCTTGGAAATGAAAAAAATCAAGACACCAACGATCAAATATGGACAACACTCTCGTAAAAATTTAAATTGAAGCATTGAAATATCCCCCTCCAATACTTTCCATCCTAACCTACCCCTCCTTTAGCCTAATCTTTCCCACAATTGTAATTCCTCTCCTCTTACTTCCCCTCCCCTCGTCTACTTCTCCTCCTTTCGACTGTTTCTCCTCCCTTCGTCTACTTCTCCCTTGGTCAACTTCTCCTCCCGTCACCTACTTCTCCTCCCTTCGCCTGTTTCTCCTCCCTTCGCCTACTTCTCCTCCCTTCGCATACTTCTCCTCCCTTCGCCTGTTTCTCCTCCCTTCGCCTGCTTCTCCTCCCTTCGCCTACTTCTCCTCTGTTCGCGTGTTTCTCCCTCCTTCGCTTGCTTCTCCTCCCTTCACCTACTTCTCCTCCCTTCGCCTATTTCTCCTCTCTTCGCCTACTTTTCCTCCCTTCGCTTACTTATCCCTCTTCTACTTCCCCTGCTTTCCTTCCACAGCCCCCACCCCTTTATTTCATATCCCCTACTTCCCCTACTCACCCTCACTGACCTCATACCTCTCCTCAATTTCCCCACCCTCCCCATAATTCCCCTACTCACCCTAATTTTCATTCCCTCACTTTCCCTACTACCCCTCCCCTCACTTCTTATAATTCTAATCCCCTCACTTCCCCTCCCGGATTTAATTAATTCTTTCAAATCAAATTAATGTAGATACTAGATGGATGAAAAGATAAATTGTTAACAAAATAGTTTAATTTTCATCGAAATGATTGAATTGTTAACAAAGTAGTAAAAATTTCAACAAAGAAAATTAGGCATAAAATACGAATAAAATATCACTTTTTTCCCCCCCCCCCCCCTCCATAAGTCTGTTTTATAGGGTTCAAAAAAATCCCATAAGTGAAAAAATGGGTTTGGCGAGTTTTTGGCGCTAATTATGATTTTTTTCGCAGTTTTTTTTAATGCAAATTGTTTCTAATATATTGAAAACTACTTCATATTGATAATGAGATGTTAACATACGTTGTTTGAACAATTTGTTATTGTTTTTAGCAGTTTTCTCTTAGAATAGAGATAGAAAGTCGCGGCTTTTTAAAAGTTTTCCACTTTTTGTACGATTTTCAATCAGAACAAGGTGATAGTTAATTAATGTTAAAAGACATAATTGTTTAAACAATTTGTTATTATTTTTATTAATATTCTCTTTGAGTAATGCTAGAAATTTGTGTTTTTTTCTGAAATTGGAACTTTTTGTCCACTTTTAACTTGGATTGACCTAATATTTAATCAAATGTAGAAGAAATAATTGTTTAAACAAATTATTATTGCGTATAACTATCTTCTTCTTTATTAATACCAGACAGTTGCGGTTTCTTCTGAAATGTTTAACTTTTAACCCACTTTTTACTTGGCAAGGTAATAAATAATCCAAGTTAACAAACATAATTGTTGAAACAATTTATATTTGTTTATAACTATCTTCTCTTAGATAAGTGCTAAAAAGTTGCAGTTTTTTCTGAACTTTTAAAATTTTTGTCCACTTTTCACTTAGTGAGGTAATAATTAATGCAAGTTAACAAAAATGTTTATTTAAACAATTGATTATTGCTTTGACTTTTTAGTTAGGGAAAAAATAATATTAATATTAAGTTTGACAAAGAGGTTCTCAGTAACTAGTTCAAGAAAAATTTACATTTAATATGATCCCTATAGAAAATTTGAAGAATATACCAATGTTTTTAAAAAGAAAAATACATTCACAAAAAAAGAGATTGTTTGAAAAATGATTCTCTCAATTGTTTATTTTTTATTTGTTAATAACTAAAAAGGCAAAGTTAAACATTTTAGAAAAAACCGCAACTTTCTAGCACTTATCTGAGAGAAGATAGTTATTAATAATAATAAATTGTTTAAAAAAATGTTCTTGTTAATTTGCATTAATTATTACCTCACTAAGTGGAAGGTGAACAAAAAGGGAAAAATTTAAAAAAACGCATTTATCTGGCATTAATATGGATGAAGATACTTATAAACAATAATCATTTGTTGAAACAATTATTTTTGCTAAATTAAATTAATTAATAAATCACCCCAAGTGGAAAATAGATAAACAGTAAAAAATTTCAGAAAAACCCGCAACTTTCTACCACTAAGCAAAGAGAATATTATTAACAATGATAATATTTTGTTTAAACAATCATTTTTGTTAACTTGAATGGATTATTACTTCACTTTAATTAAAAAGTAGTCAAAAAGGTTCAAATTTCAGAAAAAAACCGCAACTATCTAGTATTAATATAGAAGAAGATAGCTATACACAATAATAATTTGTTTAAACAAATATTTTTGCTGAATTGAATTACATAAATAGTCACTCCAAGTGGAAAGTAGACGAAAAGTTGAAATTTTTAGAAAAACCCTCAATTTCTAGCATTAATCAAAGAGAATATTATTTAAAATAATAATAAATTGTTTGAACAATTATTTTTGGTAAAATTGATTAACTATAATCTCACTCTAATTGAAAATTATACTATCTAATTATCAGTATAAAGTAGTATTTTATGTATTAGAAACAATTTTCATTTTAAAAAACGCAAAAACAATCATAATTAGCGCTAAGAACTCGAAAAATCCATTTTTTCACTTATGGGGTTTTTTTGGGAGCCTATAAAAGAGACTTATGGTGGTGATATTTATAATGTCATATTTTATTCGTATTCTATGGCTAATTATGAGGAGAAATGTTGTGGTTGAACTCGATTCACCTAATATTGAGGATTCTGAATGAAATTTAAAAAAACGTCTTTTTTATTATGGGAAATGCGCGTTAAACTTCATGGGGCTTGCGCCACCATTAAATATTTTTTTTCGAAAAAAAAATTTATTTTTGTGTGGATTCGAACAAATTTCTGGGCACCGCCTCTCTACATTCCGAGGCCACACGAGGCCAGCAGTTCTAGGAATAGCTTAACACGAGGGTGCTTATCTCCAGACTCGAATCTATTCATGTCATCAGGTTCAAAGTTAAATTTTTTTTAGTGAATTCGTCTTTTTGGCTTCAATATTCAATAATTTAATTAACACTATTTGTCTTTCTTGGCTTAAAAAGCCTTCTTGGTTGAGGATTTTTCTTTTTATTTGAAAATTTCATTAGCTTGTTGAAAATTCGTTTTTTTGGCTGAAAAATAAATTTTGTTGAAGATTCACATTTAAGGATGAAAAATTCGTCTTTTTGCCTTGAGAAATTTGACAATTTGGTAGAAATGTCAACTATTTTGTGGAAACACTGCTTCCCTAGATTCCGAGGCCAGCAGTTCTAGGAATAGCTTAACAAGAGGGTGCTTATCTCCAGGCTCGAGTCTATTTATATTATCAGGTTCAAAATTGAATTTTGTTTAGTGAATTCGTCTTTTTGGCTTCAATATTCAATAATTTCGTTAACAATTTTTGTCTTTCTAGGCTGAAAAAGCCTTTTTGGTTGAAGATTGTTCTTTTTATCTGAAAATTTCATTAGCTTCTTGAAAATTCGTTTTTTTGGCTGAAAAAGAAATTTTGTTGAAGATTCACATGTAAGGATGAAAAATTCGTCTTTTTGGCTTTAGAAATTTGACAATTTGGTAGAAATGTCAACTATTTTGTGGAAACACCGCTTCCCTAGATTCCGAGGCCTGCAGTTCTAGGAATAGCTTAACAAGAGGGTGCTTATCTCCAGACTCGAGTCTATTTATATTATCAGGTTCAAAATTTAATTTTTTTTCTAGTGAATTTGTCTGTTTGGCTTCAATATTCAATAATTTGGTTAACATTATTTGGCTTTCTTGGCTGAAAAAGCGTTCTTGGTTGAAGATTCTTCTTTTTATTGGAAAATTTCATAAGCTTGTTGAAAATTCGTTTTTTTTTTGTGTTGAAAATGGAATTTTGTTTAACATTCACATTTAAGGATGAAAAATTCATCTTTTTGGCTTGAGAAATTTGACAATTTGGTAGAAATGTCAACTATTTTGTTAAAGCACCGCCTCCCTAGATTCCGAGGCCACACGAGGCCAGTAGTTCTAGGAATGGCTTAACACGAGGGTGCTTATCTCCACGCTCGAGTCTATTTATATTATCAGGTTCAAAGTTAACTTTTTTTAGGGACTTCGTCTTTTTGGCTTCAACATTCAATAATTTGGTTAAAATTATTTGACTTTCTTGGCTGAAAAAGCCTTCTTGGTTGAAGATTCTTCTTTTTATTTGAAAATTTAATTAGGTTGTTGAAAATTCGTTTTTTTGGTTGAAAATGAAATTATGTTGAAAATTCACATTTAAGGACGAAAAATTCGTGTTTTTGGCTTGAGAAATTTCACAATGTGGTAGAAATGTCAATTATTTTGTTAAAGCACCGCCCCCCTGGATTCCGAGGCCACACGAGGCCAGCAATTCTAGGAATAGCTTAACACAGGGGTGCTTATCTCCAGGCTCAAGTCTATTTATATTATCAGGTTCAAAGTTACATTTTGTTTAGTGAATTCGTCTTTTTGGCTTCAATAATCAATAATTTGGTTAACATTATTTGTCTTTCTTGGCTGAAAGAGCCTTCTTGGTTGAAGATTCTTCTTTTTATTTGAAAAATTCATTAGCTTGTTGAAAATTCGTTTTTTTTTCGTTGAAAATGAAATTTTGTTGAAACTTTACATTTAAGGATGGAAAATTCGTCCTTTTGGCTTGAGAAATTTGACAATTTGGTAGAAATCTCAACTATTTTGTTGAAGAGCTGCCTCCCTGGATTCCGAAGCCACACGAGGCCAGCAGTTCTAGGAATGGCTTAACATGAGGGGGCTTATCTCCAGACTCCAGTGTATTCATATCATCAGGACAAATATCGACTACATATTTTATATTAAAATTAATAAACCGAAACAAATTTTTAATCTCTTGAAATTTTTTGTTACATTTACTGAAAATTACTAAATTGTAACACAATTTTCTGAAAGATTTGACTCAAGCTTTATGCTTACCTTGGTAAAAGTTACCTTTACTGAAATTTCTGTTCCTGTTTAGGGAAATTTAGAAACAATTTGTGCATAAAACCTTAGACGACTCTGAAAATTCCTATAGAAATTTCTAACAGTGTTCTCTAAAGTGAGTTCTAATCACTTGTGAACTGCCAGTTTCCGTCTACCCAGCGTCACGGTTCTGATTCAACATCCGCATCCTATAAAGGATAACGGTCACAAAAGCTTGGGCTATTCTTTAGAATTTAGATTTTTTCATTTCCAAGTTATTAACTCCTTCAGAATTTTTATTTTAAGCTTATACTTTGCAGAAACGTTCTGATGGATGAGTTATTAAATCACTCCTGCCGGCTATTATAAACTAGACAACTCAATTACCCGGATGGATGCATTCGATAAGGACTCTTTTTCAATTAGTAATTACGATCCAATTTTGTCAAAAAATCGATCAACCGTCTCCGAGAGTGTTTTTGCAACTCCTTTTTGCTTCGCAAAGTTGTTCTTAAATCTGCTGAGTCATAGCAAAAGCTGTTATCTACGTCAAGAAGTTATTAAATGTGCCCTTGTTTGTACTTTTTGATCGAAGAATAAATTAATCTTCTGGGTTAAAATTGGTCTTTTTTGGTGGAATTCAACTGTTTTTAATTTCAGATCAAAACCTTTTTTTGGTTGAAATATTCATTAATACGTTTCGTTAAGAATTCATTTTTTGTTTGGTTGAAGAACCGTAATTTTAGTTGAAAATTCAACTGTTTGATCATAAATTAATTTTGTTGTTGAAAATTCATATTTTTCAGGTAAAACTGAACCTAATATTGTAAAAGAATGAAGAATGAATTTCAATGTTTATTTAAATTATTTCTTTGTCTATAAATTATGAAATTTTCTATTTATTATTGCAGTTTTCAAATATTCCCCTTTTTTCTTGTTTTTTCACTTAAATACAAACTGAATTAATAGGAACCAATAAGATTAGCTAAAAATTCATATTTTTCATTCGAAAATTCAACTATTTTTTTGAAGATTAACTTTTTTGTTAAAAATTCATCTTTATGGGTTGAGAGTTCAATTATCTGTTTGAAAATCTAATTTTGTTGGTTGGAAAATCCATATTCTCTGGTAGAAAATTCAAATATATAGTTGTAAATTAACTTTTTTGTTGAAAATTCATTTTTTTGTGGTTAAAAATCCAACTATCTTTTTGAAAATTAACTTTTTTCCTTCAAAGTTCATATTTTCGGGTCAAATATTCTTCTTTTTGGCTTGAAAATTGAATAATTTGATAGGAATTTCAGTTGAAAGTTTGTTTTAAAATTAACTTGTTTTGTCTTTTTCGATTGAAAATTCAACTATTTGTTTGAAAATAATTTTCACCTTTGAATGTTCATATTTTAGGGTTCGAAATTAAACTTTATCTCAGTAAATTTGTCTTTTTGGCTTAAAATTTCAATGATTTAGTTCTTTTTTTTTCGTTTTTCTTTACTGCGAAATATTTCATGGCTGACGATTCGTTTCTTTCTTTAAAAATTTATCTAGATTGTTGAAAATTTACACGTATGGATAGAAAATTTGCTTTTTTTTGGCTCGAAAATTCAATAATTTGGTAGAAATATCAACCATTTGGTTGAAAATTGAAATATTTTGTTAAAAATGAATTTTTTTGTGAAAAATTCACATTTCTGAGTAGAAAATTGATTTTTTTTTTTTTTTAATAAAAAATTCGCCTTTTTGGCTTAAAAAATGAACAATGTGGTAGAAATGCCCTTTATTCTATTTTTTATTCAAAAATGATATTTATAAGTCGAAAATTATACTATTTATTTAAAAATTCATGTATTTTATTGAAAATTAGTCTTACTTGGTGGATAGT
Source organism: Andricus grossulariae (assembly GCA_011634705.1). Lineage (NCBI taxonomy): Eukaryota > Metazoa > Arthropoda > Insecta > Hymenoptera > Cynipidae > Andricus > Andricus grossulariae. The sequence continues at coordinate 12,689 of JAABKJ010003327.1, forward strand.
TTGTCTTTTTCGATTGAAGATTTAACCATTTTTTTAAAAATAATTTTTGTTGCTGAAAGTTCATATTTTAGGATTCAAAATTAAACTTTTTCGTAGTAAATTTGTCTTTTTGGTTGAAAATTCAACTATTTGGTAGAAAATTAATCATTTTGGGACAAATTCAATCTTTTTGAATTTAAAAATAATCTTTTTTCGTTATAATATCTACTATCGCATATTTTGTTAAGATTTTATTTTTTTTCGGTTAAAAATTCAAATATTTGATTGAATATTAACTTTTTCTGTTGAAAATTTAACTGTTTTGTAGAAAATTCATTGTTTCGGACAAATTGATTAATTTTTTGATGCAAAAATAATCTTTTGTAGTTGAAATACCTACTAATACATATTTCGTTAAGAATTCATCTTTTTTGGTTAAAAATTCATCTCTTTGGTTAAAAATGTTTGTTTTTTCTTGAAAATTAATTTTCTGACCTGAAAATTTAAATATTATAGTTAAAGATTTATCATATTACTTGAAACTTCATCTTGTTGGTTAAAAGTAAGCCATTTGGATGAAATTTTTTTTTGTGAAAATTTTTTGGTTGACTGAAAATTTAACTATTCTATTTTTGGTTGAAAATTGATATTTTTTAGTAGAAAATTATACTATTTAATTGAAAATTAAAGTAAAGTACTCTATTATTCAGAAATTTCGGAGTGGCCCTGGTCGGGGCCAGATCTGGCCCCGAACGGGCATCCCAGTCAGGGCCAGACTAGAAATGGAACGCCTAATCCGATCAGGATCAGTATCCGTGAGGAAGGCTCGATCGTGCCCTGACCAGGCCCCTTCTAATTTTTATTTATGAAAATATAATTTATTTAATAAAAAAGTGAATAATTGATTAAGAATATTAAACTTTATCATTCGAATATTTGAAAACAATTATCGTTAGTTTTATAGAGAGATTAAAAGTCTTTTTCATTGCCGTAAACTACACCGCAAGGTCAAAAACTTATCCTGGTTGGTAAAAAATTAAAAAGTTTTGTTGAAAATTTGTTGTTTTTTTTTGCTCAAAGTTAATTTGTTATCAGAGTTTTTATCTAAAAATTTAACTATTCCATTTTCAGTTGAAACTTTATCGTGTATATTGTATAAGTTAAAAATTTAACGGTTTGGTAGAAAATTCAAGTATTTTCTTGAAAAGTCATCTTTTTGGGGAGAAAATTAATCTTGTTGGTTGAAAATTCAACGATTTGGTAGAAAATTCATATTTCTTATGAAAAAGTCGTTTTTCTGCGTTGAAAATTATTCTTGTTTGTTGAAAGTTCAACGTTTTGGTTGATAATTCAACTATCTTGTTAAAAATTCATATATACTTTGTTAAAAAGTCGTCCTTATGGGTAGTAAATTATTCTTGTTTGTTGAAAGTTCAACTTTTTGGTTGATAATTCAACTATCTTGATAAAAATTCGTATATTTGGTTAAAAAGTCGTCTTTCTGGGTAGAAAATTATTCTTGTTTGATAAAAGTTCAACTTATTGGTTGAGACTTCAACTATCTTGTTAAAAATTCATCTTTTTTAGTGAAAATAATCTTTTTTGTTGAAAATTTATTTTTTAAAGTCACTTTCCAGTCATCAGGTGCCTCCATTTTACACTCGACCAATTAATACCAAATTGCGTTGGTTTTATCATTGTACGGTGGTGGCATGAATTTTGTGACGTGCGTCTTTTTAATTGGCATATCGTATCCAGTTCACTGTAATTCAGTCAACAGTTCTTTCTTTCTTTCTTTGGGCCTCTTTTAACAAATTCAACTAACTGGAATGGTCGAACAAGGTTTAGATTTATTGTGCTGGATCTGAAAAAATTTTTTTTATGAAATTCTGCTGTACGATTGAATATTCTTTTTAATGAATGAAATTTTTTTGTTACTATCAACGACCAAAAAACGCCGAGAATAAATATTATCAACAGATTTTTTTGGCACGTCGAGCAACGAATAAGAAAGTGAGGTTATGGTACAAAAGAGTTACAGCATTAAGTTTATATGTACCTTTATAGCATACTAAAAAGAAGAGTGGGATCTTTTTGTACAATTGGTCCCAATTCTCAATCTATTTAACACTTTCACGCAAAGACGAACAATAAATGATCTTCAAATTGTCGATACTTTCTCGAGGTTCACTGTCGGAAATCTTAAGAGAGCTACAGTGGATAATTCTAGTTTCATATGAACACCTCACCCTGGTCTGAAAACTTTGCGTAAATGATCAACGAGGTGGATTAAGAATTATTCAAAGCGATTTATCCACATGATGTTACTCGTTTATCTGTTTACTGATCGTCACTTTTACAATGTTGTCTTCCTTCCGTCAGTTCGTTGCCAAATAATCGAATGGAAGAATAATCGAATACATTCGAGATTAGCGCGGCAAATTCAAATCTAAATAAGTGTAAACTCTTAACATATTAAAAAAAAACCTAGAATAATTAATACTAACTTGATAATTTTATATTCAATAACTAATTCAATGCGTCCCTAAACATACATTTTTAGACATTTTGTTGAAATTAAATGAAGCTTTTTATAGTTTTTCGTCGTTTTTTGAATTCTTTGCATACGAGAAGTTATATTTTACTAATTTAACTTTAGGTCAGTCACTGAACTGAAAATTAGTTAAATATTCGCTAATTAAGACAGGGAATAATTTTAAATTTAATTATTTATAATTTTTAACTCAACTCTGATTTACAGAGGCTAGCCCGATGTGGCTCCGATCAAAACCACAGCAGGAGCCATGATCGGGGCCACATTGGGCTAACCCGATCGGGGCCACGTTGGGAATCGGGAAATTTCGTTTCTATCTACGATAACATATGTGTAAAACAATAACAATTTCCTTTTATACAAATGTTGACCTCGAGTTTGGGCCAAATTTGATAAGCTCCTGTCCTACTGTGCTACGGAGAATATTTTCTTTATATTGTAGAAGAAATCCGGTGCATATTATTCCCGGAAAAAAATGTTTAGGAGCCGTGTCAGACCACTAAGTGCAATGCAATGACAAACTTTCGCATTCTAAGCCCGATAATGACTTCAATATATTTTTTACTATACAATTTAGGGCTTATTTTTCATTAAATAACATATACCTTATAACACTACATAAACTTGTAGCCTTAAATTTGTATCTAAAAAAATCTAAAACTAAGGAAATTAATTTTCAGACCAAAAACGGCCTAGCGGAACCTTTAAACAATTTTGTAAAAAGAAAAGAAAATTTTTAGGCACCCTAAAGGGGGGGGGGGGTATTCGTATTTATGATGTCAAAATAGCGTGACGTAGTTTTTGAACTACCGGTAAGTACTCTCTCAAAGTGAACCAGTGAAATCTCACGGATTATCAGTAAGATCTCACTGGTTGATACAGCCAGAAGTGTGTCACTGAGAATCAGCTAGATTTCACTGGTTCACTCAGTGCAATTCCTTCACTGGTTTATTGAGTGAGGTTCGCTGGTTACTCAGTACCAGTGGTCATCTGGTTGCACGCGTTGTCCATTATCAGCTGGTCAGGTATGCCACTTATCATTCATTACTTTAGAGTTACACTGAAAAAAAAATGAATAGTTGGGCTACTACCCTTTTCTTAGTAAAGCATTCATTGGCTCTTACAACTATTCAGTTAGTAACACCGACTCAGCAAGTAGTCGGTTTAGGAAGCCGCTTGTAGTATTCGTGACTAGTTTACGTTAGTAAAGCTTTAGTAGTCAGAGTTACTAATAAATTAGTCATCTGTACCACTAATTGATTTCTCTAACAAATTAAAGTACGGGCGTCACTATTTTATTTGCTACCTTGGTTTGTACGGTTGAGAATGCGACAAAGGTACCAACATACCTGCGGTGAAACGAGGGAGAACGTTTAGACATGGCCGTCATGACATCGCTGTTTACTTGATGTCTCGTAAATAGATTACAGCTCATTATTTTTTACATAAATGATGGAAGTATCAGAAGTGTTGCAAAGTTTAGGCTTCGGAGATTATATCGAAGCATTCGAAGGTATGTATAAGAAATTGTAAAATCAAATGAGTTTTAAGTTTTGCTGGAAATTCTAATTTACAAAGTGCATCTGCAATTAGAAAGATCCCAGTGGGCATATAGAGACATATTTTTTTCAAACATCTTATCAGCTGAACTGACATCAGCGTCTCTAATATGTCCAAAAAAAAGATGCCCAAGTGCCCACTAAGATCTTTTTAATTCAGATTTCGATAGTACAATGACAGATATTTTAATTAGTCCCTATAACAAAAAGAAAATGGTTATACCTACAAATTTGTTAGTAGATACGACTAACTATATTAGTAGACATGACTGACTATATTAGTAAGTTCAACTACCTACAGACAGTTGATTTGACAAACAAAAATAGTTTTTGCAGCACCCACCTCAAATTTGGACGTTTTAATGCTTCTAAATGGTGCCTGAAGGACCTTATTTGAGCAGATTGTGTGCGAAACAATTTTCGCGCATGCGCAGTTTGAAGATGACTTACTTTAGGCACTGTTGAAAAAGCTGCGCATGCGCACTTTCGAGACGAGGTACTTTAGACACTGGCATAGGTAACTTTAAACACTGGTGTTGGTATCTTCTTGAAACAAATTCAGATTTATTTTTGTTTAACCAATTTTTTTTCAAACATATTTTTTCAAACTTTTATTTTCGAAAACTTTTTTTTCAACAAATTTTTTTCAACAATTTTTTATCACCGAATTTTTTTCACAAAATATTTTTTTCAGACATTTATGTATTTGAAAATTTTTTTTTTTTTTTTTTTTTAAATTTTATACAAAATTTCAAAATCTTTTATTTCAAGATAAGTATTTTTCTTCAACTCATCCTAACATAACTTTTACGGACAGGCGTTTGAAAAAATAGCGCGTGATACACGTGCGCATAGGTGATTGCTAACTCGTGTGATTGCATCATTCGTTCGCGGTTCGAAGCATGAGTCGGTGGTTAGCGCACGAGTGAACAATCACACACGATCACCTTTTTCGCGCACTCGTATCACAAATAACTATAGTCTACCTGATTAGATATTAACAGAAACCCAACTGTGAGAAGGCCCGTCCTTCCGTCAACATGTTGCGTCGCTCAAAGTCAAACGCAACTGGCCAGGGGCTCCTCCACTTTCAAGCAAAAGTGATAATTCAAACTATTGATTCAACCAGTGACGATTTGACTGGTTCAGTTTAAGAGAGTAGAAATCAGTCTTACCATTGTGCCAAAGCACGACGCTGTCCATTTATCGCTCAAGGAAAAGAGCGAGTTAGAAAACTTTTGGAAATGAAGTAGTTTTGAGAGGATATGAGAGTTTGTTTTTTCTGCTAATGGTAAAAGTTTTTCAAGTGGTGTGAAGTAAAATTTTGGTATAAAATATAATTTATACTTTAAGTGAAGTGAATGACTTATGTTATAGGATTGCAGTAATGAAAGAAGTACATTCACTCCAAGGGGCTTACTTAAGTTACGTAATGAATTATCGGTCCTCTCCAGAACGCCTCCTCCCCTTTTAACAATGGAACGGTAACCAATAAGCAGAGAGTGTCTTACTTCCCCCTTCCCCCACTCTTGAGCTGTTACGTAATTTTAGTACTGACCCTAGCGTAAAACCTCACTTGGAAGTACACGTGAATTTTCAGATGTCAATTCTGGAACATCCACGTGGATTTACACGGGTGTTTTTAAATTCAAAATAATTTAAGCAGATTTATCTTCAGTTCCACTTACACATGCATTTACATGTGTATTTTGAGGTGGAAAATATGTTGCTTGCCGTTTATCTCAAATGGAATTGTACACGTGGATTAACACGTGTATTTTCACACGCATTTTTGGGTGGAAAACACTTTCACACAATTTTTCTCAAGTGACGTTTTACAATTGGATTCACACGTATATTGTCAAACGTAAAATGTCACTTGAGAGAAGTAGCGTTCAATATATTTTGCATCTCAAAATATACGAGGAAATAACTTGTAAAATATCACTTCAGAGAAATGGAGGGCAGCACATTTTACACTTTAAAAATACACGTGTGAATCCACGCATAAAATGTCACTTGAGAGAAATTTGATATAAGTATTTGCATACAAAATTACATATGGAAATACACGTGTAAATTCACGCATAAAATGTCACTTCAGAGACATAGCGCTCAACGTATTTTGCACCTCAAAACACATGTGTAAATACACGTGTAATTCCACGCGTATTTTTTCACTGGGTTTATCAAAGTAATATAACCTTACAACCAAGTTACGTTGATTCCATGATTTCTTGATCGTGTTTTAGATTCAAACAGTACCTACTTATATTTTTTCTTTCCAAAGTTCATTCACACCTCTTTCAGAAATACTAAAAAAATGATTTATGTATTTATTTCCTATCGTTCGTATGCCGATCAACAAACTAGCTTAACCTCTCTATAACTTCCTTCACTTCCAAAAGCTGTTTCGCTTGCACTTTTTTGAGTGAGAAACGTCGCGCTTGTGCACAAATAAAGTAGGAGTGATTACTACTTACAGGCCGGGTACTGACGGTGCTGTTGCTCCTGCCAGATTCAGAAAAGTTTCTCAGGGCATTTCGATCTCCTGACTATCCCTTCGTGGTGTGGAGGAAGCGCAAGTCGATAGTAACGATATCAGATGTGAACTGTGCGTTCCAATAGACAAAGAGAAACATAAGCTTCAGATTGAAGTTGATAATCCGTCAATCAGTTGAGCAATCTATAAATTCGTAATTTCTCAACTCGCTCAGCAAACTGCATTCCCGTATTATGTAATTGGACAAATATCGCGTACATCATTTGGGAAACATAGACGATTCACGAATATACTTCCAAAAAGGTAATCCAAGAATATTGACTTGACAAATCAATATAAATTAAGTTATTAATAATTTTTACTTTTTTTAAAAATTAGTTTTTTTTTAAATCTCGAAAAATATTGATTTTGGAAAAATATGTTGTTTAGAAAAGTTGTAGATCCCTTCGGTACATATATTTTTTATGTTTATAGTTTTTTTCTAAAATTAATGTTTTTCGAGAAAAATGACAAAAAAGAATTTTCAGATTTTTTTTATAAAAACATTTCAAAACTTGCGATATTAGTGGCCAAAAAAAGTTTTAAAGAATAAACTTTTATCATTGAAAAATATTTAAGACCACCACTAGGGTGCGTGGTTTTTTGGGGCGTTCGAAAATGGGTCGGCATGAGTGATAAAAGGGGGCATCTCAAATGGCCCACACCCCCTCTCGTCACTCATGCCGACCCCTTCTCTAACGCACAAAAAAATTTGAAAATTAATTTCTGTCATTTTTCTCGAAAAATATTAATTTTATGAAAGAAGTATGAATATAAAAAATATGTTTTTCGACGAGATCTACAACTTTTGTCTACAACATTTTTTCCAAAATCAATATTTTTCGCTATTTTGAAAAAAAAACGAATTTAAAGAAAAAGTCAAAATTAGTAATAACATAATTTATATAGATCTGCGCCGAAAATACTTTCAGTGCGTTTAACTAGGGTCCAAAAGAAACCCCTAGGGCAAGTATCTAGTCAATATTCTTGCGTCGTCTAATTGATGCACTCAACAAGGTACATATTGATAAAGAAATTTTTAATTTTTAAAGCTTATAATTTTTCCGCTTTATTTTGAACAAAAAAAAAAAGAAAAGTACGGATTTGCGATATTCTACAAATGACTTTATATTTTTTGGGCAAGTTTCACTACCCCCCCCCCCCCGCTGTCACTTTCCATCACGTTCAAAGTCCCCCCTTAAAGGGCGTGATGTAATTTATCGATGAAGCCTTTCAAAAAAAAAAACATAAAATATTTTCGACTTTCATTTTTGAACGTCAAATAATTATGCAAAAACATGCTTATGATCAATGAAAATGGCGTGAAACCCCTATAGAAACTGTAGTAGACAAGATTTTTTTAGTGATATTATATGCTGTATAATTGTATATATAAAACAAGCACAATTAGTTTTGTGAATTTCAAAACTACTAATACTAATACTAATCTAGTACTGATAATACAGGCCGACAAAAAATAGCTTTTTTTGTACCCAAAGACTGGATTAGGTCAGTGGTCGGCAAACTTTTTGCCCATTTAGGTATGGTCAGGCTCGTCCCAGAATAATTTTTTCTACTACTTTTCGGTCTGTTCATGAACCTCAGTGTGATTGAGCTTACTCCAGCAAGGTTCTTTTGTCAACAGGCAGGTCAATGTAAGGAAATTTGAAAACTTTTTATTTTTCAACTAGCGATTTGAAAATTGCATAATCAGCATCTACGAATTCTTCCGATTCCAATAATATATTACTTGCATAGAAAAGTTGAAAATTTGAAGGAGTTTAATATCAAGAAACTTTAGCTCAATATTCAATTTAATACTAAATACTTCTCAAATTTTCAACCTTTATAGACAAATTACATGTCGTTGGAATCGGAAAAATATGTGGATTCCAAATACATTACTTTTAAATCGCGGATTGCAGAATTAGGAAACTTTTAATTTCAAATTTTTCTTTCATTTTCCAACAAAGGACCTGACCAGAAAATAGGGCGTTGGTCAGGCTGGTCAGGCTACCTTGACTTGGTCAAGAGCGTGCCGACCACTGGATTAGGTTACCCCAGAGGAATTTGATCATTTCCAAAAATGAAAAACGGCAATTCATAGCCATATTTGCGAGGGGCTATTCATTAAGTAAAAATGATTGAAAAGTCATTCCTCACACAAAACAGGTCATGTGAAATTTCTTATGATCCGTCCAGATCAAGAAAAATTTGTCCAAATCTTAGGAAATCGGGCCAACTCAGGGAGAATCACGTAAATTCTTCGCAACTCTTCTCAACTCTTCTCAACTCTTCCCAACTGATCGTCGATCACTGTAAATTCAGCGTGGTCCGAGGCGCGGTTATTATTGGTCTATCCATAAGCAATCCCACATTTTTTTCTACGCCAAGAGCGTAGGCGCATCTTTCTTGCAAGGATATGGTGCATCTAGAGCAATGAGGGTCAACCCCTTGCAAGACTGACAAGTTTACACCTTGTCGCAGAGAATAGAAATATTAAAGTTTAGCCATTTTATTATTTAATTTATATGAAAATTATTCAGTTTTGATACAAATCTCTGCAATTATTAGAAACTTGAAATGAGACGTTGTACATTATTTTTTATAGCGCAAATAGTTATTATTTTATTTTAAACTACCTGACGCTGATTTTTAAATAAAGTTTTGAATTATTGATATGCAAATTTATAGAAAATTTGATTCAAAGTCGCTAAAAAAAGTATGTTCAAAGTATGTCAAAGTATGTTCATTCATAAATGAGCATTAACTTGTTAAATATAAACATTTAAATAAAATTTTCTTCATGGAAGTTGAAGTAGACGAAGAGAAACAGCTTTCTATTCTGTCTTTGAACTCTTTTATTCCTTTATTCAATATTTTCTCAAAATTGATCACTCTCATTACAGAATGTATTAGAAAAAAATGTTTCTCTGGGAGTAGACCAACTTTTTTATAACACTTTTTGCTGCAGAATCAACATTCTGACCAAAATAACCAGAATTTAATTTTTCCTCATTTTTCAACGTAATTGTTCATTTATTATGTTAAAATTTGACTGAATCAAAAAATGATATGGAAAATTTTTTCATTAATCTGTTTCCTAGCCGACGTGATATTTGAACTTGAGAAAACCCAAAGTTATAAGAGGACTACTGCATTAATTAGACAATAAGTAAAACGCATAACAATGCAAAAACTGGATTTTAGGAATATAAATTTCTCCTGTCCACAGAAATAATCCAGTCCGCATAAAACTCACAGGATGTATTCCTTATAAATGAACAAGTACAGTAAAAAACTGGCAAAAGATAAATCGACTTTTTATATTTTGAAACAAGTCGTCGTCAGTTATTTTAATTTTAATCTTTAAACAAAATTTCCGACAGATTTTGTAAGAGAACGGTAAACACCACCAGAATCCAAAAAGATATTTATAATGAAAAATAGACGTCAAAATTCAGATACTCGTAACAACGTGAGTTTTTTTTATTGTTCTCAAAACGGAAAAATACGTGTCGCCTAATTTTCTCTAAGAAACAACATATTTCGCCGCCAAGAGATTCTGCGACTTTATGTGTGAACTGTGATTGTGAAACCTGCCTAATTTCGAATCGATTCGATCCTTTTATTAATATTTTTACGTTATTTCATTTTATATTGTAAAGTCTTTATAAATCATTTTTGCAATGATGCTACCGGGATGAGCTAGGAGAGATTCTGTGTGCAGTTCTAGGTCTGTCCGATTTTTTTTTGCTGAATATTACGTAAAATAATGTGTTGACTACGAAAAACTAGTAGTCCAAGAGCTGGTGACGTTTTTTGTGAAGTAGGATATAAGTCTTAGTTTGTGGCGAACATATCTGGAAAGTGACCCTTTTTTCAACACCCGTAAATGCCAAACGCCCTGTCTGGGGCGTTTGGGCACCTGAGCCAGGTGAAAAATTGGAAATTTGAAGTGATAGTATATAAGCCAATTTTCTTCTAGGATCGATTATTGATTAGGCAGGGGCGAAAAACCAATATTGTGCGTCCAGCAAACACCTGGGCGCGGAAAAGTGGCTCAGTCCAATCCGAAACTCAGCGCACTTTGAAATTTTGAAATCCGATAATATCTTCAGTCTGTTCTTTGAGGGTGAAATCTCGAAATTTCACTGAAAAACACTAAAATTGAAGGTTTTGCAAAAATGGGCTTAAAATCAATACCGATGCCTTACAAGGGTGACTTTACGATGAAAAGTCATCAGAGGGTACTTAGAGGTCCGTACCGAGTCGCCAAAGTCACAGGGGAAAATGGCTCAAAATTGCGTATTTTCGAGTAAAACGCTTAAATACTTGTGCAGCTCCTAGCTCACTAAGTTCTGCTACTTCTAGTGACCCAAAGCCCACCACGTGGAGGTGGCTGCACATCGGGCTCCACCCACGCCCTACCCAACCAACCACACACCCACAAAGTCTTTCATAGTGTCAAATAAGTTGACAGTCTTTCGAGAAAGAAGTGTGGCGCGTATCTGTCGGTCCCGAGCGTCGGGACCGATGCCTTGTCTGGACACCTCTGTTACCAGTCTAACAGTTCTTTCCACCGCTACTGTGTGACAAGGGAAAGATGTAAAGTCCCAGTCTGGTACCAAGCCATCGGCCATAGATAGCTTAGCGGTAAGTTCATCCTCTGTTATAGGAATTAAAACTGGAGGTACGGTAAGTGAAACATCTGTCTGTTCCCAATCAATCATTTCTGTGTAATCATTAGCTCCAAAATTAATTTTTGGCACAATATTGTATCTAACAGTTGTCTGTTGCTTATGTTTTGCTTCCAGGATTTTGGTGAGTGCGTCTTGGCGAACGGTAAGCCTAGGGTCGGTTACCATTCCAAGAAGTATATTTTCTGGCATGGCACAGAAGCCGTTTGTCTGAATGGAAGTGTTTACCACATTTCGGTACTTCAGAGGAAGAAACCTTGACAATTTGATTGCTTGGAAGAGGTGCCGACTCACATCAGCGATAGACTTATCCCGTCTGATGTGGAACCACTGAGGTACGTATACTGTGAGTAAGTATTCAACTAATACTTGCAGTTTCTTTGTGGGTCTTTTTGTTGATATGTATAATCTCAGAATTCTATTTGCAGTTGTTAGCCAGCGAGCCATGTTGATGGGGCCTATCTTCCGGGAGGCCAGCTCAGGAGAGCACGCTCCGGACCGTATGGCATCTGATATCTCATAAAGATACCTTTGATCTGAGCTGAGATCAGTGGGCTCAATCTCAGGTAAGTCACACTCAACTTGTTTAAACTTTACAACATCGAGGGTCTCACAAGTTGGAAGTTGTCCCCCTATTGGCCCTGAGTATTTGTTCGGACCAGAGGTAGGTCCGTCAATAAATACGAAAAGACTTCTGAACGGTAGCTCATTGAAATGTAATAGACAGACAACCCATTGCAAGGGACGATCAAGTCGTTCCTCTAGTAGACGAATAATTCCTCCCTTCCAGCCCGTATTCGTATTTGTACCGTCACAGCCCACGACTACCACTGCATCGAAACCTCCATTCAGTTCTGTTGTTACGTAATTATAAATAGAATCACACTCATCTTGGGCATGGCTCGATGGTGTGACGACATGGCCTACGTATTTAGAACCTGGTTCGGCCACCAAAGATATGTGTTCCTCCTTAATAAATCCGGAGGCTGTCAATGTTTCGTCTTTCCGACTATCAAAGTATAAGCCACGAATAGAATCCTCATGGCGTGATTCCTCCTTCAACTTGGAGCCTATTTTAATTTTCTCGCGCCTTATCTTACTTTTATCTATGACTAGACACTCAGGTACTTCTTGAGAAATATCCGGGGAGATCATACCTGCTCGATTGGCAGCGAGGAGCACAGACGAGCTTAAATGTGCCGCAGCCCGTTGACTTATACCATATCTTTGAGCAACTACTGCTGCTTCAGATAAGTCAAGTCTGGCCTGCGATGATTTTCTCTGCACAAGTCTGTGTGGTATGTCGTAAAAATCGTCATCATCGGTAGGAGCATCAATCTTTACCTTAATTTCAAGAGGAGGATTATCCCCTTCTCCTTCCTCAAAGAAGGAATCTCTATATCCATATCAATCGTAGAGGAAGATGCGGAGGCCGATGTAGTAGGAACGCTTTCCCCACCCTCTCCCCGTTCAAGTCTGCCTCTTTTTGCATTGCGCTCTGCTCTCTTATGTTTTTTTTTTGTTTCAGAGACATCTCCGGTAGCGATTCCCATGAGTCTTTCCTCTTTGGCCAAGATAGAAGGCATGCTCTATGTCTGGAACCTTCTTTTCTTCGGGACAGGAGCACCTAAACAAGTCAAAGCACTTACAAGCGGCTATGTTAAATAATTCAGAGCAGTACTCTTTGAAGGCAGCGATTTTCTCATCCTTATTATTTTGAGAAGTTGTTTCACTCTTCAATACATTTTTCAACGTATTGTATTTTCTATGAAGATTTGTGAGACATTCCTTAATGCGCTGCTCTGAGACCGTTGGGATAGAAGCACATTCCCAAATAAGTTTTAGTTTGGAACGGACTTCCTTGGCAGTGCCTCCGAAGGAAGGCTCCTTGTCTTTTTCTGAAAGACAGCCCTTTTGCCTTCGAACCTCCTGATAACATCGCAGAACGTCAGCCCTCGTTGGCAAAACGTTCGGACCACAATTTTTTGGAGAACCAAATACACGACACTGCACAAAGTGTCTCTGCGAATTTCGACATGCTATGGCATCAAAACCAAAGAGGGGAGAGCAGGCAGAACCAGAATCTCTACCACCAAAAGAACCAACGACGAGACAATGAGAAGAAGAAACTATAACGACAACGT
>JAABKJ010003328.1:0-26166 GCA_011634705.1 Andricus grossulariae
ATGTTATGTCTCGTCTCAGTTTTGAGACGCAGCCAGACATCGATGTCTTGGAGACGAACTCAAGACAGCGCCAAGTCTAACTCAAGTCGAAGCATTTTTACTCGGGTGGCGCAACCTGACGTTACGAACGAGCTGAGGGTACTGTCCACTCTGTCACTACGCTGCTGCTGGTCACGCATGAATGAGCATTGCCTATCTTTCGGCCCCGTGGTCCCCGCATTACCCAAATTCCGAGGACTGAAATTCTAGAAACGTCGTACACCCAGGTTTCTTACCAGGAAGAGGACATAAGGAAAGAAATAATCAAGGTGTTAAGAATAATTGAAGATGGAAAGGCACCTGTTAAAGATGTGATTCTGAATAAACTCTGCAAATATGGGAAGGGGAGACTAAAGGAATGGGCATGGATAACGCGCAATAAAGTATGAAGAGCAGAACGGTGATCAGACTTATGAAAAGAAAGTGTAGTGGTACTCATAGTGAAGAAAGATGAAGGGGAGTATGTTAAAGGTTATAGGGGAGTGACCCTCATACGAACAGCGAGATTAAAGAAGGAAGTTGAGGACAGAAGATAAAGCCATCGAATCAGACAGGGTTTAGGAAAGGAAGGTGGGTAATGAACAACATATATGTTCTGAATTATCTGATAAATAAAAGGCTTAAACGAGAGAAAGGGGCAATGATAGAAATTGTTAGATGGGAAAAAACTGTATTTAAATGCAGAAAGGGCAAAGATAATGTCGGTTAGAAAAGGAGGGGTGAGAAAAAAACAATGAACTGGGAGAGAAAAGGGAGTAAAGTTAGAAGCAGTAAAGGAGTTTAAGTATTTGGGATATACCTTTCAAACAAATTGAGATCATAGAGCTCATATAAGAGGAGGCATACAAAAAAGAAGCAGGAATAATTTAACACATATGAGGAATCGGAAAAAGAAGCATAAAAGAGCTTGGAGAAGGAAAATGTGGTTATTTGATACGCTGTTATGGCCGGTATTATTATTATATAAAGGAGAGAGAGGAGAGATAGTGAAAAAGTGTTTGGAGGTGGTAGAAGAAAGGTGAAGAAGGGAGACAGAATTAACAAGATGGGAAAAGGAAAGAAGGGTGTTCTTTAGAGCTAGAGATATAGGAGATGGGACTGGAGTAAATTATCAAGAATCGGCGAAAATGGAGAGGGAAATACAGTTAATAGCGAGATGGGGGGGGGGTGATTAAGGTATAAAAACATAATAAATGGTATAAGATGATGAAAAGAAAGGAGTGTATTGGTAAAAGATGGAGAAGAGAAAGTGCAGAATCTGTGGATGGAAGAAGAAATATGAAAGTATGTGTGAGAAGGATGTAGAAGAGGAATAGAAGATAAAGGAAACCGGAAAGAGAATGAGGTAATTGGTAGATTCAGATATAAGAATTTATGTAAATAGTTGTAAGTAGTTGTAAATAGTAAGGATAACATAATATAAAATAAAATATATAGGTGATAATATTTTAAGGATCGTAGGTCATTTAAACCCTCAGGGGATATATTATGAATGAAGAAGAACTAATTTTCTGGACTAAAATTTGAATATTACATTTTGGAAATTCTTCTTTTTGTTTCAAAAATTAAAAGTTTTAGTAGGAAATTGGTCTATTCGGTTGAAAATGTGCTTTTTTGTTATAAATTCATATTTATTTTGTATTCGCATTCGTTTTTCTTGTGGAAAATTCATATTTTTTATCTCAATAGTTAACTATTCCACTTTTGGCTAAAAATTTATCTTTCCTGTTCAAAATTCAACCATTTGCTTGAACATTCATATAGTTTGTCGAAAATTCGTACTTTTGAATTTAAAATTCATGTTTCGCGATAGAAAAGTCATATTTCTTATTCATTTAAATTTATTTTTCTTGGTGAAAAACGATTTTCCCTTGGCTAAAAATGAACTTTTTATCGAAAATGGACTTTTCGGCTTAGAAGTTTAACAATCTCGTTGACATTTTTTTTCTTTCTTGGTTGAAAAATAATTTTTGGTTGAAAATTTAACTATTTTCTTGAAAATTTGTATTTTGGGTTCCAAATTTAATTATTATTAGCGCACAAAATAACAACTGGATATAAAACTGCAATTTAAGTTTTGTTTGACAACAATTATTTTATTACCATTTCATTTTCAAACTCATTTATACTTGCCATATATTAAAATTTTGGTCTGTCTTTCAAATTCTCGAATTGAATAAAATTTTTATTTATTTTGGAGATATAGCTAAACCTGTAAACGTGGTGTAAACTATAAATTGATTGTGAATTCTCTTTTGTTAAGGCTCCTTCAGCATTCGCGAACACATTCTCATCACGCGTCTCATGCTTCGCATTCGATTTTGTCCACACTGTGAACTTTTCTACATTATGTTCAACACTATCATATCACAAACAAGCATACATATTTTCATTTTCTTGTTTTTATAATTAAAAAAATGTGCGCCTCCTATTAAAATGAAAATTGTTATGAAACATTTTATTGCAACTTGTGTCGTTTCTCCATAAACTTAATTTTGTTTTCAACGTTATCTTTTACGATTTAAACTGAAAATACGTATCCTAGCGTAAATGGGTTCTAAGCGAATTTGTAGATATAATTTAGGCGAAAAATTTTGTTAAATTTGTCATACCGAATTTGTAGATCTTTTTTGGTTGAACTACTTCTGTCTTCTCATTTTCTTTCGTCTCTTGTGTCGTTACAAAAATTTAATTAATTTATTTTTATTTTTCACGATTGAAAGAAAATCTACTCGTCCTTTTTAAGAATTATAAATAACGAATTTTTAGATCGTCTTTAAGTCAATAACTTTTGTCTATTAATTTTTCTTGGTACCTTGTGTCGTTTGAAAAAAAAGATATTTTTTTTATTTTTGATGTTATTTTTTCTTATTAAAACAAAAACTACGTATCCTTCATAAAAATTACTGATAACAAATTTGTAGCTCTTTTTAGGATAAGTAACTTCTGTCCATTCATTTTTTTCATAGCTTGTACCGTTTGACAAAAAATGTTATTTTTTTATTTGTAATGTTTTTCATGAATGAAAAAAACTGCGCGTCCTATCAAAACGCGATTAGTAATAACTTGCAGATCTTTATTGGGTGCACCATTTTTGCCATTTTATCTTTTTTTTATCTTGCACAGTTTGACCGCAAAATGGAATTCTTCATTTTTCATTACTTTTGTGCGATCAAAATTTAAATTTTCGATTTTTCCAAAAAATTCAAAAAGTTATAATGCTAATATTGCAACTCTCCCAAAAATCAACGTTTTTTCCTAGACTTTTTCTCATATCATGCGTTGTTTGGCTTAAAATGTTTATTTTCGTTTGTTTTTGTGGATTTTGAAAATGCTATAACTCTGATATTTTTTTTATCAAAAAAACTCATAAGGATAAATTGTTCAAATTTCCCAGAACTCTGAATAGCCGTACATAGAATTTTTCAATCTTGAAAAAAAATGCTCTCAAAAATTTTGAAAATGCTCTCATTTTTTGAATTTTAATCAAAAATAGATGGTTAACGAAATCGATCTTACAGACCGAGATACACCGTCGTAAAATCGTTTTTTTTTTCGAATTCAGGGAGTCTCGAAACGTGAAGATCCACAAAAATCCGCGATAGTCAGTTTTCACATAAAAACAAGACATTCTCATTATGATGAGAATTTAAGAAGAATGTTGAAAGGAATCTGTATCATCATTCGAGAATAACAGAAAAATTTCAAGGTCTTTTTCAGACTAGATGGAGTTATGCATTAAAAATAATTTTTAATTACTTTTTTCTAAAGAAAAGATCTTCTCCTTTCACGCCGCTGGGATTCAAACCACAGAACTTTTGATCTCCGGTCAGGTGCTTTTCCCAGTAAGGTACTAGAGAGATCGAGAGAAAAAGCTTTATTTCAGAAAATATATGCATTATTATGCTAGATGCAATAAATCAAATTTTAAAAATAATCTATATTATCATTCGAGAATAAGAGAAAATTGTTGACGTCTTTTTCAAACTAGATGGAGTTCTTAATTAAAAATCATTTTGAATTAATTTTTCCCTAAAAACAGAGAAAAAGGTCTTCCCCAAAAATTCTCAAAAATTTGGAGATCTTTTTTTCAGAAAAAAGTTAATTAAAAATGATTTTTAATTCATAAATTTATCTTATCTGAAAAAAACACGTTAAAATTTTTCTCTTATTTTCGAACGATAATACAGATTACTTTAAACATTTGATTTGTTCCATTCAGCATATTAATGCGTATATTTTCTGAAATAAAGTTTCTTCTCGCGATCCCTCTAGTAGCTTAAGGGAAAATCACCTGACCGGAAATCAGAAGTTCTGTGGTTCGAATCCCAGCGGAGTGAAAGAAGAGGATCTTTTTTCAGAAAAAAATTAAGTAAGGAGAATTAGGAAAAATGAGAAATTTACATAATGAAAGAATAAATCCGATACAAAATCTCTACCAAGAAGCACAAAAAGAGATATGGTTAAGCGAATTCACACAAAACACTGCAAGTCAGTTTTTATACAGCCGTTACCATTTCGAGTATTTCATTCTTTGAAAAATTTCGAAGGAGTAAGATACAGATTAAATTCTCTTCGACATGAAAAGAATTTGCTTTCTCACGAGCCTCACAGCTCAGACGAAAAGAAGTTTGCGTCTTAACATCTTTGCGTTACATTATGTTATAACAAATATATCTTCCTGCCCCATCATCCCCGCAGTCTCTGCCACACTCACTTTATACCACGACAACGGAAACGACGCTGCACCTACAAGCAGATGTACAAAATAATTGTGCTATTTCCGGAACGTACTTAAATGGATAGAATTTATAATGAATGTGGTTTGTTCTCATAAGGAATCAGGTTAAAATAACAATCTCGACTTTTACAACGTACGTGTGCATTAAAGCCAAGTATAATGCAATTATAGGGGATGCACAGAAAAAGTCATGTTGGTATTTACTCATGAAAAGCGTGGTCATTGAACAGCTATGAGCACGGGCAAATATACATATATATGTACGAAATGCTCTTGTTTTTATTATTTTGGTTACCTATAACGCGTTGCCAAGAGTAAGAGCGGAACAAGTATAACGGAAGAAGACAACAGAACTATAGGAATTCAGAGATGGCGTGCATGTATGTGTTTGTGTGTGAAAAACGTAGAATAGAAAATAGGCGAAAAGAAAGGAGAAAGGAAAAACATGGAGAAAGCAGTAAAGGACGCCGTGTTTTCCGAAGCGTTATTGTATCCAACTATGATTTATGAGGATTCGCTTTTCCATTTGAGCCAACGTATGAATTGCAATTTTGTCCTCACCTAAGCTTATAAAATTCTCAACATTAACAAATAAAATTGGGAATTGAAATTATCGCGCTGATATATCCACTTGAAAACATCGATCCGTCCGTTATTCGTATTTTTTCCGAGAGGGAAAATAGACGAAGTCCGTAGCCCACTTTACACCGTACCCTACCCGCCTTTAGCCCGTACCGTATCCTACTTCACGCCGTACCCCAGATGACTTAACTCGATATCCTACCCCAATTTAACCTATACGCTAGCTGACTTCAGCCCTTACCGTAGCAAACTTTACTCCGTACCCTAGCCGAATTTACATCATACCCTACCCGACTTTAGCCCGTACCATAGCCGACCTTACCCCGTACTCTAGCCGGCTGTACCCCGTACCTCAGAAGAGTATAACCCATATCAAAGATGTTTTCACCCTGTATTCTACCTGACCCTATTCTCTACTCAAGCCTACTTTACCCCGCACCCTAAATAACCTTACCCCGTACCCTAGCCGACTATACCGGGTACCTCAGATAACGTTATCCCGTATCATACCCGATTTAACCCGCACCTTGCTCGACGTTAGCACGTACCCTAGTCTACTTTATCTCGTACCCTAGATGATCTTGCCTCGTACCCTAGACGATTGTGCCCCGTACCTTAGCTCACCTTATCCCATACCCTAACTAACTTTAAATTGTATTCTAACCGAATTTAACTCGTACCCTGGCCGATGTTAGCCCGCACACTAAATGATTTAACCCGGAACCGTAGCCGATACTACCGCGTACCTCAGCTGACCTTATCCGGCACCTTAGTTGATTTTATTCCGTACCTAATACAACGTTATCTTATACTCTAGCCTACTTGACCCCACACTCCAAATGACCTTACCCTGTACCCCAGCCGAATATACCGTGTACCTTAGCTGATCTTATCACCTGCCCTACCTGACTTCACCCCCTAGCTGACCCGACGTTAGCACATACATTAGTCTACTTTACCCCGTACCCTAGCCAAATTTACCCCGTACCTTAGCCGACCTGATCTTGTACCATATAGCCAACTTAACCTTGATTTTATACAAATTTACACCATATCCCATCAAAATTCATCTCATACCCTAGCCGACTTTAACCCGTGCCCTAACCGATTTCACTCCGTACCATAGCCCAATTCACCCTTACCCTAAACGACTTTACCCCGTACTCTATCTGAGTTTATCTGGTCCCCTTGCCAACTTTAGCCCGTAACCTAGCCTATTTTATCCCATACAATATATAAAATTACCCAGGATTCTAGCCGAACTCACCCGGTACCCGATACAACTTTGGCCTGCACTCAAGCCTACTCTACCCTGTAACCAAGCCTACTTTACCCCATACCCTACCCGACAACTTTTTGGCCTACAAATTTAACAATTTGATAAAAAATCAAACTCTTGGGTGGAAAAGTAACTTTTTTGATAAAAAGTTATAATTTCCGGTTAGAAGTTCAATTATTTTGTGAAAAAGACGTCTCTTTTTGTGTTAAAATTTATTTAATTTCGTGAAAATTTGATGGTTCTTGGTAAAAACTGCATCTGTTGGTTTGAAAGTTCTTGTCGTTTGTTGAGATTTCATCTTTTTTGGTAGAAGAAAATTAAAAGATTTTTGGGTTGAAAATCCAACTGTAATTGATGTATTTGGTTAAAAATTAATCTTTCTTGGGTGAGAAATAATTCTTCTCTTTTGAAAATTCATCCTTTTGTTTAAGGATTCAAGTATTTTATTAAAAATTCGTACTGTTTGATTTAATTTAACTGGTAGAAAATCGTTTTTTCATTTGTAAAAATTTAATTTTTCTAATTGAAAATGTAATTACACTTCAAGTCCTATATGATAACAGTTTTAGGGTCTGCCTCGCACTGGTCTTGTTACTAAATCGGTACCCTCAAAACGTAAGCAGTCAGGGCTGCCTGAATCGATTCCAATTTGAGTGCATAGTATTGCGCAACATGCTCGACCGAGTAGTCGCGCACTGCGGCCATTCTGAGGCGAGAGTCGCAACCGGATCTCGCCCTACCCGCTGACAAATTGCGTGGGCCAGCAGCTCTAAGAATTACGAAAACCGGACCGGCTTCTATGGGACCTGCAATGTATTTAATTTTTTATTCAAAATAAAATCTTGTTTTGTTGAGATATCAAATATTACATTTTTTGTCGATAATTTTTGTGTAGCAAATAATTTTTTTTTTTAATTCAACTTCAATTTTTTCCAAAAATCTCTCGATTTGGAGTCCATGTGAACTCTATGCGAACTATATTTAAACTATATTTTACCTCTATTTGAACTTTATTTGAACTCTTTACATTATTTTTAATCTTTTTGAAGAATATTTTTATTATATTTTATTTTTATTTAACACCATTTTAACTCTGTTTTATGTTTTCTTTTGACTTTACTTTCACTCTATTTTATATTTATTTTAACTTTACTTGAACTCTGTTTTAGCTTTATTTTAACTTCATTTAAACTCCATTTGAACTAGCTAACGTCATGTAATTTACAGGGGGTGTAGCCTAAATAATGCCCATTACTGATCAAGTTTAGAGCCAGATCTGATAAGAATCCTCTTCTTTCTTCAAATTTACATTTTCCTCAAAAATCGTTTTTGGTATAAAATTTTTACAATTTTGAATATATGTTAAAAAATAATATATTTTTTAGCAAAAAATTTGAGGTTCGTTCATTGAATATCGTAAAAATGAAGAAAAAAAATTGAATGTATTCGAAATTTTTTTGGAATTTTAATCACAGTATTGGCCCTGTAAACCAAATTAAATAAGTAATAATTTTGATTTATTTTTAAATTAGGTTTCTTTCAAAATCTCGAAAAATATTATTTTTGCAAACAAATATTGTACACAAAACTTGTAAATCTCGTCGATACACATATTGTTTATTTTTACACTTTTTTTTATAAAATTAATATTTCATGAGAAAAATGACAAAAATTAATTTTCAAATTTTTTGTTGACAAAGGGGGCGTTGGAAAAGGCATGATTGGTGGGAGGGGGAGTGGGCCATTTACAATGCCCAAAATCAGGACGCCTGGTTTTTTCTTAGCCGTTGGAAAAGGGGGTCGGCTTGAGTGAATGTGAACCACAAACTCTGCATCCACTTACGCCGAAACCCTTTTCCAACGCCCCCTATTTCAACAAATATCATAAAATTAATTTTTGTCATTTTTCTCGAAAAAGATCAGTTTTAGAAAAAAAGCATTCATATAAAAATTATGTGTTTCGACGAGATCTACAACTTTTGTGCACAAGATTTTCCCCTAAAATTAATATTTTTCGAGATTTTGGAAAAAAAGTCAAAATTATTAATAATTTAGATTATACTGATCAGCGCAAAAAATTCTTTAAGTGCGTTTAACTAGGGTCCAAATGGTGCCCTCACGCTAAGAATTAAGTCAATCTTCTTGGGCATGTTCTTGAAACATTGATCTTGGAAAAAAATGTTGTTCACGAAAGTTATAGATCTCGTTGAAACACATGTTTTTTTATATTTATACTGTTTTTCTAAAATTAATATTCTAATTCAATAATAATCTGTGCTAAAAATTATTATGGAAAGCTTCTTTTCCATAATTATTTCAAAATACCATAACTACAAATTAATATCCTATGAGGAAGCGCAGTGCTTATGAAATGGTCAACATTAAAGGTACACCATAGAATTTAATGAAGAAATGTTGAGCAAATGATAGGAGAAAGAACATCCAAAACAAATAAATAGACGGACGGCAATGTCTGGGTGTTGATTTTCGACTCGTCAAGATCTCGAATGCTGAGCAATGACGGGCGCGGTCAGCGCTCGGATGGGTCACCGTTCGGCATTCTCGCTTAGTTGGTTTTCACTGCGTTTAACTACTTTCGAGCGGGATTTTTGACGCCGATGATAGGTATGGTTGTTTGTTGCTATCGAATGCTACCATTTTTCTGCAGTTTTCCACTTCTCTGATCAAATGTTCAGGTAAATGCGAGTGCTTCTATCAAAAATCCGGCTATAGACGGTATAAAATTTAGGGACTCCAAAGGTTTGAGTATGTCATGCATTACCTGGAGGCTTCTCGATAGTTGGGGAAATTAGAATTTGATTCTCTGTATGAAAAGGTCCGAAAAGAATGTGCATGTGAGTTATAAATAAAATTAAATTAAAAAACAAATAAAAATAACAAATCCAATTTTAAGAGGGCCAAAAATGAAATCTATAAGTAAAATGCAATATTCGCAAAAGTTTTGCACTGGAACCAAGTATTCAGGATGACAGGTCAGATGTTAAATCCCTGAATTTTGCGCGCGCATAATTTTACAAAGCTTTGGAGCTAGAAGTGAATATAATGTGGGTTAATGATATAATTATGTCACTGCGTTCGCAGTAATGTCCGTATAATCGGGCAGCTGCTGCTCTTGCACTGCACCACACCGCGAGCGAGTCCTTTCCGTTCGTACATTTTTCAACCGGTTGTTCTTTGTCATTTAAATGTACAGCTATATTATTCACATTAGAAACATCTTGTTATGACGATTTAATACGCACATTTTTTATACATTTTCTGTTAAAACACACATGCAATGCGCAATATTACTTCAGCATAAAGGACTAATGCTGATGAAAGTAAAACTTAAGAAATAAATTCAGAATAAATTTAAATTCTTTATAAATGTCCGACATTCAGATTTAACTGTGAAATTCCGAACAACCCTTAGCAACGGCTAACAGCATCCTCTGACAACGGTCAATTAAAACCCTTAACAATAGCCAAAAACATCCCCTAGAAACGATCAATAACAACCCGTGACTTAGGGTGATGTGGGTGCGAGGGATAAGAATGGTTCCGTGAGATATGGGGATGCGAGGCACCAAAAACCAAGAATCCAGCGAATTAATTTAAATAACCCACTCTTAAATCGATGGGTTCTACGAATATTATGCTATTGTTCCGTTACCGTTAAGAAAGCGAATATCATTCCATTACTAATAAGCTATTAGGCTATCATTCCGCAACAGATAATAACTATTCTAAATTCATTTATCTTATTTTTCAGGAGGAAGGCATGGAATTTTGTATTCGCAAACCAAATCAGGAGAGAAGATTAGGAAAAAAGAATTAGGTGTGAAAGGAAAACCAGAGGGTGAAAAAAAAAACGAAGAAACGAATGAACTAGAGAAGGAGATAACATTCGAAGAGATGGTTAGAAATATTAAAAAAGTGAAAGCAGGAAAAGCCCCGGGAAAAGCACCAATTTTCAAAGGGGGAAATAAGAAATACACGGAAAATGATCGAAGCGTTTCATTTCTAGACAAGGGGTACAAAATATTGACTTCTATTATGGATGAAAGATTAAGGGATTGGCTGGAGTCAAACGGGCTATATAAAGAGAGTCAAGCTTGTTTCAGGAAAGAGAGATCTACCAGGGACGATATATTTGTCCTTAACACGTTGATTAATAACCGTCTAAAGCGAGAAAAAGGAATATTATATACTGCATTTATTGATTTAAAAAAGGCATTTGATATGGTGGATAGGGAACTTCTTTATCAAAAGTTGCACAAATTGGAATTCAAGGAAGGATGCTGGAAATGATCAAGACAATATACAGGGTTACAGTCAACGATGTCATGACGACAGAGGGGAACACGGAATGTTTTAAAACTAGAAGAGGGATGAGACGAGGTTGCCCGCTAATTCCCTAACTGTTCAATATATTTATTGACCACATAGACGACGAATGGGTGAGAAAAAACGAAGGTGCAACAGTGATAGGTAATGAGAAAGTGTGCACAATGAAATTCGCAGACGACATAGCAGTAGTAGCAGACTTTACAGAAAGGCTGAGTAATATTCTGAAAACTCTCGAAAACTACGTGGAAAAGAACAGACTCGAAATAAATGTAAAAAAATCCAAGATCGTTGTTTTTCAAAATAAAAAAAATAAAAAAGGGAGGAGAAAGCAAAGGGATACAGAATTTCTTACATGCAATGGCAATTTTGAAAACTCATTTTTATTCTGAATCTGAAGAAGAGAGTTTAAACAAAAACTCCCTGTTGAAATGTTATATTACAACTATTCATTAAATTCTCTGTTTCAAATCAGAATTATAATTCTTATATAACAAAAAATTATCTGATGTTCCAACTCAGAAATAAAAACCTTTTCCAAAATTCCCTGTACTGAATCAGAAGTCTTTATAATATTTTAAAATTTTGAGAAATATCTTAAAATCATTCAGATTTTTTTATATCTTTTAAATTGGCGATTTTTCATGATTTTGATTGGAATAATGTTGTAATTTGACACAACGAATGTGATGAAAGTAAGAGAGAATTTATGGAAATGTTGAATTGAATTTAAATTGAGTGAGGCTCCTTGACTGTTTCTGTTTTTGTTGAGATTGGCAATCTCTTGGGAACAACATTCTGGTTTCCTCGTGGATTTTTAATTGTTGAAAAATGTATTTCTATTGTCCTCAAGAGATGCTAAATAAACACTAAAACGTTGGTAGGTTTATTGTGATTCTTTTCTATTGTGAGGTAAAAAATAAGATGAAAGTTAAAAAGAATGTTGGAGTGTTGAAATTTTCCTTTTTTTCCTCGTTTTTTATTCTGGCTTTTACAATTTAAATCAAGCCATTTAAGAGTGTGTTGCCCAAACTAAAATGTTAAATTCTTGTTTTTTTTTTATTTCCAAGAATTTCCTATCTAAACTACTAAAAGTAATTTTCTTTACAAAGCAAAATTGACATTTAGCTCAATATACCTACCTTAGCAAGATTCAAGAAGTTTTGGCATAAAGCGAAAATATTTCTGAACAAGTAGCAGCTTGAAGAGTAGCAACCCCGGAAAATTTGAGCAGTATCCAATTCCGTCTGAAATTTGAAGCAAGAGTTCAGCAGACAGCATCACTTCCCCGAGCTCTAATCATCGCTTCTAAGAGAGGAAACAGTAGCTTCTACAGCTTGAAACGAGTGCATCATATAACATCTCTAAAGTTTACATGCGATGCGAGTGGTAAACAGTTTGACTTTCAAATGAATCCTGCAGCGGCGAATATAAAGCAGAAGTTTTTCTCGATTAGAGAAGCGAAAGGCAAAAGAGTCTCTGGTTTGAAAAGCTGATGAATATTTCATAGAATGAATAGCGCAAAGGACCAAAGGGATACACTTGGGTGTTGACCGGAACCGCAATAACGATCTTCATCATTACATTAAGATTTTTTGCATTCTGAGCGCGGGCAGACAATATTCACTCCCTAGCCATCCCAACAAAAAAAGAAGTAACTTCATTTTAGATGAGTTCCCTACTGTCCTCGTAGCATCAAATTTATAAACTTTTCTATTTGCATAAAATACAAACCAAATATACTAATTGAATTTTTATTTATTAAAATAAAAATTATAATAACAAATTTAATTAAATTTCAGTTTTTCACAAATGTATATGTACATGTTATAGGCATTTTTTCGGCTACTCGAGCCTAAAAAATGCAGACTATGTCCGCTACATCATCCTTAACTTATCATCTTCACCCTGTGCCTTGTTATTATTGCTCTCTTTATTTCTTTCATTTTTTTTCTCCATTTCTACCTTTTTTTATATATATATTTTTTCCCTTATATGAAAGATCAATATTACATTATTCTTAACTTATGTAACCAGCAAGACTACTTATTCGGTCATTAATGTCCCTTTATCCCTCCTTACTCTCCCTGTACAATCCCCTCAGCGTATCCACTATCTCTGTCTTTCCTTCTTCATACAGTATGTTTTACATTTTCCCATTTTGATGATTCCTGTATCTCTTCTTTCACTCGAACTTTAAACCATTTAACAAATTCTTTAATGTTGTTCTGCCTCCCTCACAGCATGCACCTTATTCCCTCTTTTTTAATTCAGTACATATTCTGCTCTTATGTAATCCCACAACTCACACATGCAATTAAATTTATTTATCTATCTTTATACAACTTTCATGTGCTCTTTTCACTAATTCCCTCGACCATCAATTTCTATTCAAGTACATTTTGCTTTCTTTCATTCCCTTACTTTCCCTATTCCAATTCTCTCTCCATTAAGCAAGCTTTAACTATCTTTCTACATATTTCCTATGGCCTATTCTTATTTTGTTTTTCTCTCTGTCTATTTCTTTCAACACTGTATACCACAGCATTAATATCTCTAATCCCAAAGTTCACTTAATATATTTTTCGTGCACTCTTTGCTGCCATTCCTTACAATCTTTCCTTTTACCCCTTTTGCTGGTTTCATCTTCTATCTTCGCAATGAATACCACAAGGAGTAGTGAGCTTACTGAACACACATGTCTCAGTGCTATTTCAATCCAAAACTCATTTGATATTTATTTTCCCACTCATATTCTATTCTTTGTTTCCTTATGCATTTGCTTGACTCCTTTTTGCCTTAATTCCTACTCTACTACAAATTGAAGAATGTATATATTCTCTATAGTGATTCTACCTTCCCGAAATTCTGCTCGGTTATCTCGTCATATCCCCTTACCTTATACCTTCTTCTTTGGTCTCCCCGTTAACATCATTGCATACACTTTATAAGCCGCATTCAAAAGTATTATCCGCCTCTAATTTTCTACTCTCCTTTTTTCTCTCTTTTTCCATTGTGGAGTAATTAGGCCCTCTTTTTACTCTTCCAGGAACCCCTTCCATAACCTTTCCAATACCTCTTTGAATATTTCTCTGGCTTTCCTGCTACTATGTATCTACGCTTCATTGCTCAGAGTATTGGTTCATATTACTTTCCCTTTCTTTAATTTTTTGACTCAGACTTCTATCTCCTCATCTCATTTTATTAGCCCTATCTACAAATTTGTTGTATTCCTTTCATTCCCTCCATTCTTCTATTAATTATCACATATACCTTCGTTTTTCTTCTTCATTATACTTGTGAAGTCTTCACGATTTTCCCTGCGCTTTAGTAGTATTAATTTCCTCTTCTATATCTTTTTTGTTTTATTTCTTCTTTTCCTTTGTATAAGTCTCTATATTTGTATCTAGTATCTACATATTTTAACACATCTGTTTGTACTGCCAGCTTTCACATGCTTTTCTAACTTTTACTTTTTCATGCATTCACTATCCGTCGCCGGTTAGCAAGGAGAAAAGGTGATTTAGTGAAACAATCAAGGAAGGAAGAAGACGGTGGATGATTGGATAAAGAGAAATAAATCCGATAGAGGAGATAGAAGTACTAGGGATAGAAACATTGATTGAGGAAATGAGAGAAGTAAAAGTGTAATTAAGGCAGATGAAGGAAGAACAAAAGAGAACAGAGAAGATAAAAATAGGTGATAGGCGTAAATCAAGGTGTGGAGGTGGTGAAGAAAGAGTTGAAGAAGACGATTGAAAAATGGCAGTATGTGATAATAATCAGTGGAAAGATTTAAAAGTTACAAAAGGAGGTGGAAGATATAAAGAGGAAGGAAAGGTAGAATAAAAAAGAATATAATAGCTTGAAAGTAAGTTAAAGGAATTAGCAGAAAGAGGGAGAGGGGAAAGCAAAGATGGAGTAAGGGAATATGCGGGAGAAGAAAATAAGGAGATAAAAATCCAAAATGAGGAGTTAATGTCAAGGGTACAATTATTGGAAAGAAAGGATTGAATCACCACAGTAAAAGGCGCAAATCAAGGTTTCGAGGTGGTGAGGGAAGAGTTGAAGAAGACGGGTGAAAAATAGCAGTATGAGATTAGAATCAGTGGAATGAGTGAAAAGTTATAAAAGGAGGTGGAAGATATAGCAGAAAGAGGGAGACAGGAAAGCAAAATTAGAGTAAGTGAATATGCGGGAGAAGAAAAGAAGGATGTAAAAATGCAAAATGAGGAGTTAAGGTTGAGGGTAGAATTAGTGGAAAAAAAAGATTGAATCAGCACAGGCAAATAATTTGGAGACTATTTTAAAGAAGATAAGAGGGTTGTTGAAGAAAATACAAAGAAAGGAAAGCGTGGAAAGGAGAAAAAACCTGACTATTCTAGGGTTTAGAGTCGCTGAGAATAAGGAAAAAGAAAATACGCTCTAGTTTTTTTTAAAAAACCTCGAACTGGAAGGGAGATTGAAGAATGCAAGAGACAAGGAATGAAAGACAAAAAATCCTAATGCCAGGAATGGTCTCATGAAAAGCAAAGCAAGAGGTCATGAAGAACTAAATTAAATTAGCGGAAAGAAAAATCTACATTGATCGTAACCTGACATTCAAGGAATGGAAAATAGAGCCTAAAAGAAGAGTGTAGCATACATTTGGAATGTGGATCGTGGAATTAAATAAAGTTATCCATCATTTTTTATTTTCGGCTGGCATTTTACAGAAACGTAACCTCGATATGCTTCTCGAATATATAAGCCTCGCGTTAACCGGCTTCTCGTTCTCTCTATCTTCCTTTTCTCACTATACGATTTTCAATCATTCACCGGAAATAACCAAGTTCAGGTCGGAGATGAGATTTTCCAGTGGGCTGCCGAATCGTTTTACTCTGAAATTAGGTATTACACGGATCCGTTTTCTGAGCAAAAAGCCCTATATTACAGCAGCACGAGTATCAGAGCCTTTTCGATGCGGTCGGATTTCAAGCGAAACTAACTCGAGACGAACTTGACCTGCACTTTGCTGTAATACTATCAAGGCGTCGTAAACAAAGTACGGTTCCATATTAGTGCGGTGTGTACGAGACCGTAATAGGTCGGAATATCCTCGTTTTGCCATTAACGGAAGTCGTCGAATCCACCGGAAGCTCGTCGACGCGACGGCGTCGACCAACTACCAAGTAGTTTCGTTCGAGCTTGTTCTAACGGCAGTTTTGCGGTTACGAGCATGCACAACCACGTCCTCAATTAGCATTAATAATTACTCTTAAATACTTAATTAATTATCGCTTAGCGCTATTGTTGAATTATTTTTTTGTTTACTTGTAGATAAAGGGATTTTCATTTCGTACATGAAAGAAGAACCGCAAATATTTTCTTAAACTGACAAAACTGCGAGCAAACCTTAATAATTAATTATTTAGTTTCTTTCCTTGGACTTATATTTTCTAATATTGAAAATATAAACAATCTTAAATTCCGCTCAAACAAATGTTTAAATATTAGGTCTTGAAAAAATTGTTGAAAAGAGTTAAATAACTAATTAATTATTATATTCAAAACATATACATTAAATAAATAATATCTACGTTTGTTAATCTTCTATAAAGACGAACATGAATTTGACTGACAATTTACCTCTAAAAGCATCGAAATTATAGCCTTCTTTTTTAGATCTACTTCAAACGGATTGACGTTAAAGAGGATTTCACAAAAAAGCGTAAAGAAGAAGGGTGCAGAAAATTTCGCGTGTTATAATAATAATACAATAAAAAATATATTTTGAAGAAAACTAAAAAGCATAGGGCGTAAGTATAAAAATATATTGGCAGGTCAGAGTGGCCGAAACACCTCTTCTTCGAAAATCTTTGATTTTCAACAAATTAATAAAATTTACAACAAAGTAGTTGATTTTTCAAGCTTTAAAGGTGAATTCTCTACCGAATGGTTGAATTTACAAATAAAAACTAGTAAAACTCAATCAAATAACAGTTGCGTTTTCAACCGATTGTTTGGAATCTTTAACAACAAAAAATTAATTCTTCAACATACAGTTGCATTTACAATTAAATGGTTTAACAAAATACATCATTTTTCAAGTAAATGTATATTTTAATTTTCAAATAAAATATATCAATTTTTAACAAAGTATCAAAAAGTTTAATTCTCAACGAAAAAGATAATTCTCAACTGAAAAAGATCTATTCGCAACCAAAAATAGAAAAGTTCATTCGCGGTTAAAGAAATTTATTTTGAGCAAAAAAAAAAAACTTAGAAACTTAGAAAAAAAATGTTTAACAGAATGGTTCAGCCATCAACCAAATAGTTTAATTTACCATAAAAAAATATTGACAAAAAATGGTTTTAATTCCGAATCAAACATTTGCATCTTTATAAAAAACGGATGAAATTTGTACTAAAATTGAAATACAAGTTAAATAAATTACTAACTTTTAAAATAATCTAATTGTTCCCTGAATATAAATATTCAAAGAAAAGAGTCCTAATCTTGTAAAGTTGTTAACCATAAAATCTTTTATAAACAGAATAACAAAATTTTAAATAAAAGTTAAAAAATTTAAGTTTATTATCCTTGACAGTTATTTAAAATGCCTTTTATAGAAATTCTCTGACATTTGCAAGATTTTTTTTCAAAATCTCTGACTTTTCCCTAACTCTCCCTGATGAATAAAATTCACAGACTTTTCCCTGATTTACAAGCCTTTGCTGACTTACGGCCAACCTCTAATGTTCAATATTTACGTACCCTTTTCAGAGAAAATTATTGTCTACCTTTTTAGCACATTTTAATGAAATCTTGTTTTAAATTTATTATTTTATGATCTGCTTTTCAGTCTTTCTCAAATATGCAATTTCGCTACATCACGCGTTACGTTCTACATTGAAAAAAAGATTAGTTGGGACAACTATTTTAGTTAGTAAATAATAGTACTGCTATTAAGTTAGTTGTGAGAACTATTTTTGATAGTTGGGGCACAAGTAGTTGCTGTTACAATCTAATTAGGTAAACATACTAGTTTCGTTTATCAAAGCGACTATCTGTAGGTAATTGAACTTGATAATATAGTTAGTCATGTCTACTAATAAATGTGTAGGTATAACTATTTTCTTTTAGTAACATAGGGACTAATTAAAATATCTGTTTCCGAATCCTACACTTTGCAAAACTTCTGATACTTCCATCATTTACATAAAAAATAATGAGCCTAAACGAGACATCAAGTAAGCAGCGAGTTATGACGGCCGTGTCTAAACGTTCTCCCTATGTTGGTACCTTTGTCGTATTCTCAATCGTACCAACCAAGGTGGAAAATGAAATAGTTACGCCACCTACTTTAATTTGTTAGAGAAATCAAGTTGTAGTACAGATGACTTTTTTTTTAGTAACTCTGAATACTAAAACGTTACTAACGTAAACTAGTCACGAGTACTGTAAACTGCTTCCTGAACAAACTACTTGCTTAGTCGGTGTTACTAACTGAATATTTGCAAGAACCAATGAATGCTTTACGAATAAAAAGGTAGGAGCCCCAACTATTCATTTTTCTCAGCGTGGAGAGGAAGGGCCACATTTCCCCATGTGCCACATAATTAGCCTAACCCCTACTACCAGCCAAGTCTCCCTCTACCGTTAACCATTCCCTACCATCCACCAATACCTTGACTTCGCCCTGCCATCTCCGCCGTCTTTCCTCTTTGTGCCTCATATCACCCTTCTGCTTTCACTCTTTGCCCTTCTCCATTCATTGAAAAAATTTAGAGTTGTATCACTTATGTTAAAAAAATGAAAAAAATGTATACGTGTCTACAAGCATTAATAAGCATAAGATTTGACAGATCCCTCCATCCCTTAAAGCCTCACCTAATTAATGGAGCCTCACTATTCTTGGTGTGGTTAAATATCGATCAAATGTTTAACGTTAAAAATATGCAAAACACTATTATTTCTTTATACCCACCTTCGAAAACGACCTTTTGCCCTCTGGAGATGCCACTATCGATCATCTAGCTCCCAAATCCAAACTTATTTCTCCCACATCCAGTGCAGATAGCACTCTGATGGATGATCATTAGGGATGTGAACTTTATGCATTCGAGAATGCCGAATTATCAGAAATTACGCAGGCATGCCCTCAAAATTAGAGGTCTATGCATTATTATACATTATAGGTTGGCATAATACATTTAAACAACCTTAATTAGCGATATCTTTAGGGTAGGGAAAAAAATGATTAGATATATATTTTGTGAATAACAGTTTTTAAAATCTATTAATTTACAAACAAAATATATGTCTAATAATATTTCACCTTACCCTAAATCACAATTTATGCAATTTTATATACTTATTTGCAATTTATAATAATAATTTATATGTAATTAAGAAAATGCAGTTAATTTTCGTTTTGAATTAGTGCACCTTTCGCGTCGCGAGTGACCAATGCTCCGTCTACACCAGTCTAAACCTCAAGCCGGGAAACCCCGGAAATTTTGGAACTGCTCTCGAAATAAGTGATTGATGTGCTTAAAATGTCGATTTATGCGCAAAAATCGCAAAATAAGCAATTTATGCACCGAAATAGACGACTTTATGCGCATAACTGAGAAACTCCAATTATGCGGCATTCGGCTTCTGATTATGCGAAATTATGCGACCTTAGAATTGGGTCTGATGGTCCCAAAATATGATAGACGATTGATATTTATTCATTCCTACCACTTCTGGAAAATTATGCGATTATGTGCTTGCATAAAGTTCACATCCCTAATGATCATCTGGGATGTGCAACCGATTTTTACATTCGCTGCGTTTAATTATAATGTCGAGGGGGAGGACTGTCGAAAAAACCGGCTGAATTCGGCAAGCGGTTTTTTGCAGTTTTCCTCTTCTCTGGCCAAACGTCCAGGCAAATGCGAGTACTTCTAATAATGTTGGATGTTGATGCGGATTATCATTAGTTGTAATTGAAGTCATGCAGTGCCATAATTGATGATGGATAATTCTGTAATGTAAATGTGTAACACAAGAAGCGATTATCCTTTAATGGTACTTTGAAAGGCGTCCAATAGAAAAGTTTAATAGATCTAATTAACTTCGATCCGACTTTGGATCACAAATCATATTATATTTTGAGTTTACATTTTTTTAAATTGCATTATGGTGTTGAGAAATTTGGCTTACATTTTATTTACATGTACTACTATAAAATTCTGTTTGATTGGGTGATAGCTGCCTATGGGAGCTTCCTCAATTTCTTTTCGGTCCATCGCGACAACCATTCCACTGTCCAGGATTATTTTCGCCCGTTTCACAGTGCCATTAATACGCATATATATTCCACGAAGAGTTGAGTTTTTACGCTCAAATATAGCCATGATATCACCAGTGGCTGTTGCTAAAACAAGTTGCTCTTCGATTGACATGGTCGCAGGGGCATTACGTAATGTTCGCAATTCAATTGGTTTATCGGCTGGAAAAGTGTACCTACGAATTTCGAATACCCTGCGGGGATTTGTGCGGGAAATAAGCCTAATAAACGGAAGATTTTCAAGTTTAAATCCGAAGAAGCGTAAGAAAGGACGCTTGGAAGGAGGAGACCTGGCCCTGACACAAAGAGGAAGCCCGGCAGGAGATGGTGGCCTGACAGTAGAATTAGGTCGGCTAGGAATAAGAAACCAGTCAACGAAATAAAATTTCCTGGAACGAGGAACACCAGGAATAGGCTCACCATTAGGCAAACATTCGAACTGTGAACTCAAATCTGCAACAACAAACAGAATATTAATTTTTTCTTATAATATAAAATTTTATGTTGGTATTGTTTGCGTGCAATTTGCAAATGGAAATTTAGAAATGACTGGCAATTCGCGAGGCGACATATGCAGGATGAACGGTTAGATAGATAAAAATCGTGCGGGCACATTAAAGGATCAGGTAATGCTGAAGCACAATTTATGAAAACGGTCAGCAGATCAAACGTAAGCATGATTCGGATGTAATATTCCAAGCGCCCAATCAATGAATATTGACTGCAAGGGTTGAGAAAACGTGAGTGCTTTACGTGTCTTCACGGCCTGAGCTCGTGCTCATAACCCTGTGCTTTGCTACCAGGTACGGTCGCAAAAACGACAAGAGTTTAGTAGATCCGCAGGTGTTAATCTCTATTCACTTATCCTGCTGCAGGCAGTTTATACACTAGGGCGTATCGAAAAGAACCAAATTAGGAGTTCAGATTCGATAGGTTACGAAAAATGTGTGGTTGCTCATACCTAAAAAGTACCCTAAACCGAAATTCAATAGGATAATATTCACTATCCCTACAACAACCTCAAAATTTTCAAAATTTAACAACACACTTACTTCCGAACTACCAAAGAAGTCTGCTCCCACCGGTGCATGATTTTTTTGTTGTGATGGAAAGCCAATTAGGAACATAGACCTTCAATATGGATATCGTCTATGCTTTCACGCAAGCAGTGGGTTTAGAAGTATATACTTACAATCGCCGCGCATATCTCATAATGATATTGCTGGTCTTTGCTTAGCCTTCCTGTAAGTCCTGTCACGTCATTATCTCCATCCATTGATGCGGCTCTTAACTTTTATCTCAGTCTTTACACTTTTGACATGTCAATTATGTGAAACGGATCCTCAGAAGTGATTACACTAAGAGACTTTAACACAGAAGATGATAAGGCTACAGTTTCTCGATAGGACAAATCACACTGTCCTACTCACTAATCACTAGTGTACTCTAAATCATTATCGAACTAGTTGTAAGAGAGTTCACATGTATTGGGACTGCAGATTGAACCTCAATTTGAGTTAATATTCCTGGCTTTTTATCTAGCAGGCTTAAAATAGACTTTCTGGCTTCTCTCTTCCTAAGTTCTTCTGTTACACGGAAATCTACTGAAGCAATAGCCATTTTCCTGAAAATTCTTTGATAATGAAAGAACGTTTGTTCTGTAGCAGGAAACATATTGAACTTATGCGAAGATTGACAAGGGCTGTCATTCACAATTTTATTGTTACATTTACAATGAACAATGTCAAATAATTTATTTGCTTTATCAGTGCATTTTTTCCTAATTGCCTCAAAACCATTTTAATGTTTCCTCTGTTTGTTTTGACACGATTTCATCCGATTTTCGTAATTCTTACGGTACACAATATGTTTTTTCAGAACCAGCATGGATTGATGCATTTGCATACAATAACAAATTGCTAGTTGCAACTCTGTTGGCCAGTATGACGATAGGTATTCTAATGACTGCTCGCCTACTCTAATGAACTGATACTTTTCTTTAAAACAGGCCCTCTGAATTTAAACTGCTAATTCGGTTCCTTTTGATATGCCCTACCTTGAGTGTCCTGACCTTAACAACTTCTTCATCCAAGAGAGCTCTTCATAGACCATTGTCCACGTATACATATATTAAATAGCGAGGAGGACATGAAGTATTCTTGCCTAGCTCCATGCCTGATTTGAAACGAATCACTCAGTTTTCCACTTACATATCCTTAAACTCCCTTTACTACATTTATATATTGCTTTTACAGAGCCTATGAACTTTCAAAACTTCCCAAAATTTAATTCCATCCACCTTATCGAAGTGTTTTTGTAAATATTTTCTTTGCGGTACATAGTAAGCCTTGTACTTAGCAATTGCATAAACAATTTTA
This sequence comes from Andricus grossulariae, assembly GCA_011634705.1. Taxonomy (NCBI): domain Eukaryota; kingdom Metazoa; phylum Arthropoda; class Insecta; order Hymenoptera; family Cynipidae; genus Andricus; species Andricus grossulariae. The sequence continues at coordinate 22,687 of JAABKJ010003328.1, forward strand.
TTTTATTTACACGTGATTTCTCGTTAATATCGCAAGATACGTATATGTCGCCGCAACTTAGTTTAATTGGACATTTCATTGAATGCCTAGACAGTCCATGAGCTGCTAACGGATTGTGTGACAATCGAGCGTTACACTGCCTGACTAGAATTTTGAGCTACTAATGACTCTGGCCATTCCATGAAACGACTAATGTGCTATCCAACACATAGCGTAATAAAGTTCAATTAATCCACGTATTTTCATGTATATATCACATAACCATAGTGTTACGTCTCAGATGAGACCCACTTACTTCGCTATAAAATAATTAAATTTAAACTTACGCTACTTCCTCTCTTTCTATTATAAATTTTGGTACAAAATAGAAAACAGTGATTGAGGAAAAAGCAAAAACGAATGGTTGAGACAATAGAATTATTTAGATTTGAAAATAGTTTAAGATCCAAAATTATAATTTATTATGATCAAATCTACAAATGTGAAATGTGTAATTCTTGTTTCAATTATTCAATTTAACACTTAATTTTAAGTTTGAAATAGTTTTGCGCAGCATGGAAATACCAGAATGTGGGAGAAACTTCGTGTTGGTGTCCACCCTTTAGAAAAAGGAAAAGACTTCAGTCACGAAGTTTTATTAAATTAGAGAAGGATATAAGGGATTTACAATAGAGATTTACAATAGAGGAATTTACAAACTTACTGAAATTTCATTTTATCGTTGCTTGGAACGTTATCGTGATCCTTTTTATCGGAGGTGGTCTCTTCCTTCGACAATAGACCAGATAATTTCATAGGAAGTTTTTCTTTAGATTAGGGATCACTGACTTTAATTACATTTGAAATCAAAACAATTCTAGGCTTTTTTGTATTATAGTCGACATGTGTTGTTCACAGAATATATTCAAAGAATACTCTCTTGGTGATGATAAATTACAGGTTCAGAATATTTTATGTAATTGATATTGATAAGTGATTATTGTTATTATAAGTAAATAGTATGTATATATAACAATCGCAGCCCGTGACATAAGGTTTTAATTGTTTCAAAAATATTAATGTTGCTTGAAGTCTCAAGGGAGAATTTTTAGGAAGCAAGCATACAGGGATTTTGGAAAAATAAAATTTCCTTGACAGCATAAAACATTATTTTTTTTTTAATGATTCTTCTCATTATTATTATAAGACCTGCAAACAAAAATTGTCAGAACAAAACTGTTGTATTGCTTCAAATAAATTTTTTTTACACGAAAGAATGCTCTAGCTTTAACATAAGGAAAATCAATTTTAATACATATATATTTTTTTAAATTCGATTTTGAGTGTGGCGGTAGGCAGGTAAGACATGGAAATCGGAGAAAAGTGAGCAATTATTAAGAAAAAAATGGCAAAGACAGGGAATTTGTATAAAAGGCACTTTAAATGACTGTGAATCAAATTGGAATTTTTTAAATTTCAATTTGTAATCGTTTTGTTCGGTTTATAAAGATTCTATGTTAGAAATATTAGAAGTTTAAAATTCTATTTCTATTTCTTGGTTCCAGTTGCTTCTTCCTAAAGATTATATTTTTAGTTAAAAATGTTATTATTTGGTTTCAAATTTTACAATTTTGATTGAAAGTCATTTTTTTTGGTTGAAAATTCAAATGTATTGTTAAAAATTCCTCTTTTTGGGCTAAAAATTCAATGGATTTGATAGAAAATAAACATTTTTTTTAAATCCATATTTTGGTATTAAAAACTCCACAGTGATTCTGGATTCTTCCATAATGAACTCGAATAAAGTTTGGAAGGATATAGCAATTGGAACTCTTTTGGTATAGCTTAAAAAATATACTCAAAACTATACACGTACTATATGATTAAATTTACCAATATAATTGAGGATAACAGCCAAGCCTATAATAAGTGTATAAAAAATCCTCATCGTTTCTAATTAGACAAAAAACTTGTTGATGTATGTATTATTAAAGAATTTTATTAACACTGTAACTAAAGAATGTTCTGGTGCTTCCTTGTATGAGAAATGTGTCATATAGCCCTTATCTTATATTCGTTATCACATAGATTATCAGAGTCAGGCTTCTTTTTGTACGAGAACTGCATTGCATTACAATCAATTCCGTAGCAGAAAATTGAATTACTTGTAACTAAGAAAAGGTACGCGTTTTCTCGGAAAGTTTTAAAGAAGACCTGATGTTTCATTTTTGGCACAACAGTGACTAGGATGGACTCACCTAATAAACTGTCTAATGCCTGGCACCTTCTGGGCATGCTCTCGACTAGGTCTTCGGCATATTCCGAAGATAGAGAGCGCCATACCTCCATAATTCGTCGAGAGAGGTGCTTCAGGGTAAATGCACGCCTTCCTGCAAGTTTCCTCTTCACGACACTCTACACATTTTGTATTGGATTTTCATCAGGAGATTGTGAAAGCCAGTCCATGTTCGTGATGCCATTTTCCACTTTCCAGCACAAGCAGAGGCGACTGCGATGTTTGGGACCGTTGTCCTCTTAAGGATGCAATCCTTATTGTTGGCTCCAAAAATCTTCTGGGCAGACTTTAGAAGACCATGTTTGTCGATTTTAACCATTTTTTTAGCGTTGAGGTTCTCAGTAAAAGGATCTAAACAGCCAAAACCGCGCAGTGAAAAGCATCTCCAAAACATGGATCTTTATGGGGTGTTTAACAGTTCGCTGGAGAAAACGCTCACCAACGGCACACCAGGATTACTTCATGGGAACCGATGCCCAAGCGGACGCCTCGTCCGACAAAAGTACATTGCACTTTTGCCTTAGCAAATATGCATCTTATGGTGTTTATACTAACGTGTAGTCCCTTCTCCGCCAGCTTAGCTTTGGCATCACGCAGCTAGAGAGTTGGGTTGCGCTTGAACAGTGCGACGATCATCTTATCCTTCTTACTGGACTTTGCTCGCATCTCTCCTTTCCCTGGCAGTTCATCGACTGTTTTTGTGCTCCCATATCGCTCTACCCACATTTGCACGAAGTGCTTAGACTTTTTAAGCACTTTAGCAGCAGCTGAGTATGAAAGATGTGATCCGTGTGCAAGGGTGCACATAAAACCGCTTCAAAACTTTTAGCGTAGATAGCTCTCATAGCTCAATGTTATGCAGTATCCGACACTTCGAACGAGACTGAAGCGAATCGGTGGTTTCGCCGTAGCTCTTCTAACGTCCAGTCAGTCCATAAAAGAAAAGAAAAAAATCTTTGAAACTTTCCGAGAAAAGGCGCACCGATTCTTATGGAACAGACTTACATTGTATACGTCAGATATCCCTTTCCACGTCGAAGACTGACTTACAAGGAAGGTTACCCAAGTGTCCGCCTCCGATTTGATTCGTTCTGAAGTATGCTTTAGAACAATAAAAAATAAGGTACGCGTATTTTCTTATACGTGCCAGAATTCATATTTAGGGGGTGAAATCACCCTTCAAAGTTTTCGAATAATTACTTTAG
>JAABKJ010003329.1:0-26165 GCA_011634705.1 Andricus grossulariae
CAAAATGAATTAATTTTTGGTGTGAGAAGTACTATCTAATAGAACTACAATTAGGCCAATTTTTAGCCCGATCGGACTTAAATATCTTTGCATACATACGTCGTTTCGAGTTTCCAAATTCAACCATGACCCCCCCCACCGATGCGCCACTGATTTGTAAAAGGCTAAAAGGCGGAAAATAAAATATTTATAAGAAAGTTTTTTAAAAAACAATACTTTTAATAAAATTTGTTAAAAACAAACAAAATTATTCGCTCTGGAAAGGAGGCTTGCAATGACTTGTCACAGCAACTATAAGCAGACATAACCAGTTTAAAATTATAAAAAAAAAAATATATTTAAAATAGTATCCCAGAATAAGAAAACGCCGATAATATGGCCGACTGTCGCCCGAAGTCGAGCCAACCGAGATGAAAATCTTTTATTTTACATTTCATTTTTAAATTTGCACATTAAAAAATTTAAAACCCTACTTCTCACAATATGCCTAGAATTGAAAAAATAAGTATATTCCTGAGCTGACCCTGGCCTTTTCAGTAAAAAAGCATGGCCGAGATTTTGTTAGGAACGTTCAGGCGGTTCGACTGTTTGAGCGTGCGATTATTTGTGTAAGGGACCGTTCGTGAAATTGTGTAATTTAAAAAATAAAGTAAGTGCAGCAATAATACAAAAAACATTTTGTTTTGCAACTAACGTTTCTTATCGATGTTGACCCAACTTTGAGAAGCAATGATGTGCCAATTTCATTTTCCTTAGTTGGCTAAACCTTGCCAATCATTGTCGGGCCAACGGTGGAAAATAAGTAGGCTTGCGTTATCATTACGCTAGTTGGGCCAACACCATTGGCCAGACTCATCATAAATAGTTTTATTTTAAGCCCTCAATGTTTAACATACGTTCGGAGCGAGCAAATTTTGTGCTCAATTTAAGTAAAGGCCATTTAGGACCAGACTCAAAACTGCGCCTAAATGGGATTTCGAGTGTAGGGGAGAGTGGGGTATGGTTTCGGTACGGGGCAGGGTGACTATTACTAATAACGCCCGTATTTTTTGAAATTCATATTAGTTTTTCACATAAAATAGTTGTGTCTGTTTAGAAAAATAGTGATTTGATGCAATTTCTCTTTTAAAATTTGCGTCAGAAGAGTAATTATGAAAAAACAGTTTTGGCGGAAACCGATGAAAAAGTCTTTGGCTGAAATTAAGCACTTACAGCATATTTTGAAATACTTAAAGCATGGAAAAGTTAGATTTCAATAGGTAAAGTATTTTATTAAACTTCTGGTATCATGTCTTGTTTCTATAAAAGTTTGAAATGTATTAAAATTAATTAAATCTTGGGTCGTCACATATGGGGCATGACGCTGCGCCACGGCGTGCCCATGTATTTAAGCAGGGAGTGAGAGGTTATAACTGCTTTCGCCACATACTTTACTTTGATTGATGATAAAACATTAAATTAGTGTTGAAAATGTCTGGAATATTTTTTTTTCGTTGCATTACACTTCCCAGAATTATTATATTATATAATTTTTATCTTACAATGTTCATATTGTTTAAATAAACGGCAGTTATATGACGGTCTCCATACCCCAATGTATGGGGTACGCTGACTGAAATGCAACATCCATCAATTAATTAAATATCAAATAATGAATAAATAAAAAAGCGGTTCGGAGTAATAACATATGTTCCCTTGTAATGTAAGCTTCACCTTAAAAAATACAAACATCAAAATCACATTTGAATCATAATTTATAGGGCATTTAAGTCAAAGCGAGACAGCATACCCCACTCTCCCCTACTCTAGTATTTGTTCTTTATTTTGCATTAATTTTTATTCTCAGCTACACTGAAAAATGTATCATTTCAATAAATTTAAATTATTACAATTCATAATATACATTGGTATTGAAACCGACTTATTTTCATTGTCTTTTTTTATAATTTAAAAAAGTGATCATCCTGAAAAGAAAAAATTTTGTTATTGAACATTTTATTGCATCTTGTGTCATTTTTCCATAAATTTAATTTGTTTATTTTCAATATTATTTTTTATGATTCAAACAAAAAATACGCATCCTAGCGTAAAGTGGTTCTAACCAAATTTGTAGATATACTTTAGGCGAAAATTTTTGTTAAAGAAAATGTTATCGTAGTTGTGTAGTTTTTCCAAAAAGTTAATTTTCTTATTTTCAATGTTATTTTTTACTATTTAATCAAAAATTACGCGTGATATAAAAAAAAAGCGATTAATCCCAAATTTGTAGCTCTTTTTGGCTGAATACATTTCCTTTTTCGTAGCTTGCGTCGTTTTTCCAAGAAAAAAAATTATTTTTAATCTTTAATTTTATTTTTTTACGATTAAAAAAAAACTACGCATTATATAAAAAATGAATAAAAACAAATTTGTAGCTCTTTTTTGGGTGAACAACTTTTGTTTATTTATTTTTTCTGCAGCTTGTGCCGTTCATCACGAATAATAATTTTTTATTTTTAATGATGTTTTTTACGAATAAAACAAAAAGTACGCGTCCTATCAAAAAGTGCTTAATAACAAAATTTGTAGTTCTTTTTCAATTGATCATTTTGGATGAAAATTCATTTCTTTGGTTGAAAATGTAACTATTTTGTTGAAAATTTGTCTTTTTGCGTAGAAAAATCATCTTTTCTGTTGAGGATTCAGCAACGTGGTTAAAAGTTGAACCACATTTTTAAAAATTCATTTTTGGTTTTGTTGAGGATACGTCATTTTAGTTCAAAATTCATCTATTTCGTTGAAAATTTTACTATGTTGTTGAAAATTGATCTTCCGGTCGAAAATAATTCTTCTTGGAAGAAAATTCGTCTACTTGATTGAGAATTCAACTATTTGATTGAAAATTAACATTTTTGTTAAAAATTTATATTTTTGGGGTTGAAAATTCAACTACTTCGCTAAAAGTTGAACAACTTAGTTAAAAAATTATTTTTTAGATGAAGATTCATCAGTTTCATTGAAATTACATTTTTTGTTGTAAATTAATTTTTTGACAGGTAATTTAACTATTCCAGTTGGACATTCATCTCTCTGTTTGTAAATGTAACTATTTTGTTAAAAATTCATCTTTTTTGGTTGAGGATTCGTCATTTCACTGAAAATTCATCTCTTTCGTTGAAAATTTAACAATTCTGTTAAAAATTTGTTGTTGTTGTTAAAAATTTTTTTTTTTCTACTAAAATCTTAACTATATCATTTAAAAATTTATCATACAAGTAAAAAATTCATCTCATATTTTTTGGTTGAAAATTCGATTGTTGGGTATAATATTCGATGTTTTTTTTAATGATTTTATTTTGTTGAAACTTGTTCTTTCTTGACTGAAAAATCTTCTTTTTTTTTGTGAAAATTCATCTCTTGGTAGAAATGTAATGTTTTTTAGTTAAAAACGCAACTGTTTGATTATCTATAAATTTTAATTAGAATTTTTTTTACTAATATCAATTATAGTGACTGAATTAGTATTGACATTATTCTAAAAATTGGGGATAATAAATAAAATATACAATTTAAATTTTTAATTACAAATAATTCTTATATGTTTATGGGAAAATGCGAAGTCATTCTCTCCGTTTCACAGCCATTATGTAACGAATAACGATTACCGTTTACTCAGTTGTTATCTGAATCATTTCGCTCAATTCCGGTCGTGACGTCACATTCACAAGATATATTTCTCCAGATTACAAGCAGTTCATTCCATAAAAAAAAACCCACAATTCTGATTTCATCTCATTTGGAAAAATATATCTTTTTAATGAATTCCATACATTTCCCTATGTTTGAGCATTTTAGATAAGAAATAATAAAGGAAAAATTAATTTTCTACATCACTTGTATACATATTTAACAGCAAATTTATTGAGTATAATTATTGTGTTAGAAATAGAGTAGAAATTCCTATCTTGCGGATAATTTTTTTTTTTTGTATTAAAAAGAAATTATCACCGATGAGAGTGAATAACGGTAATTTGTTGTGGAAAGTAGAAGCATAAAGTTAGAATCTTGAATTAAGAATTTTCTTCATTGAATGAATCAATCGTCGAAATTACAATTTTTGATCTAGCTGTTGATATTTTCGATTATTTCTGTTAAAAAATAATATTTTACTTTTGAATAACATTTAAAGGGATGACAAAATCTTATCGAAAAAAACAGCAAAAATCATTTCCGAAATAAACAGTAATTTCTCAAAAATTTAAACTTTTGATATTTTAAATTCTCGAAAAAAAATGAAACTACCGGAAATGTATTTTAACGAAATTTTCATAAAATTCAAAATTTCCGAAACAATATAAACTAACTTGGGTAATATTTTATATATATATTTCTCTGTCAGAATAATAATTTACTTTAAATACATACGTGGAAGTTTAAAAAATATTAATTTTTTTTTATTGTTTCAGGATTTTTTGATGTCGGTTTTTTTTAAATTTCGGCCTTTTCATAACTTCGAGAATTATTTGTTCGGTAATTTCAAACCAATTAAATTATAAATTTAAAAAATTTATTATTTAATTTAATGTTTGTAGATATTTAAAATGTTGTTTAAAAAATTCAAAATAATGAAGTATTTGCAAATAACGGAATTCCGTTGAGAAAAGAAACTTATATTTCTGTATTGATCGGTTGAAGCTCCATTTGAAATAACAGGGGGATTGTCAAGGTCAAAAAACAGAGTAACTAAAATATGCATTCACTTTCGAATCGCTAAAATTAATATAAACATAAAAAAATATTATCTGCTACTCGTTATCTCGCGAACAGTAAAAAATGGAAGGTCATCAATTCTTATCTTTTTCATGCTATGACAGTATAGAAGCTTTAAAAGCCAGTAGCAGGTGTGATTTTATTATTTATTTAAAAAATTTTTTAATATTTTTTAAATAAAATACTTTTTCTGTATAAAAAATATCATAAGATTATTATTAATAATATATTTATCATCTTCAAAATTTCTATAATTTCAATTCATAATTATAGTTTCAAATTATAGTATTGAATCTTTACAAATTGTAAATTTTCACATTAGAAACCTTGATAGTCATGTTTAAATTTAATAATTTTAGAAATAAATATTCTAAATTGCGTCAGATTAATTTTAGACAGTTATAAATTTAATAATAGAATAAATTCAAAACAATGAACAATCAAGAAAATAATTTTTCAAATTTAAGCCGTAAAAATTTGAAGATGATCGAACTAGGCATTGAATATTGATTTATTTTCTATTTGAAAATCTTTCAAAATATTTAGCATTTCGAAATAAAAAAAAAAAAAAAAAAAAAAAAAAACAATTTCGAATGATTGAAAATTTTTCCACTTGAACGGTAAAAATTAAGAATAATTTATTTTATCATCTTAAACCAATTTTTCTAATCAATTTGAATGCTAAATTGTAATTAGTTCATGTAAAAACAATTTAAAATTCTATAATTTTAGCAACTTTGACTTTAAAGCATTCAATTTAGTTTTCAATTTCAAGTTATCACATTCTAATAGCTTCGAATTTAAAATTATTTAATCTATAACGTTTTCAACTTTAAAGTATTCAATTTTGAATGATTTTAATTATATATAAAACATATTCAATTCCTTTGAATTTTACATGATCCAATTTAAGAATTCTAATCTGAAAATATCCCATTTTCAACTGTTTGAAATTGTCCTATTTTCGAAATTTTCATCTGAAATTTTAGAGATTCTTCAATTAAAAATAAAATTGTTAAATCTTTAACCCTTTAAATTAGAAATTGTGCAATTTCAATTCCGTTCTAATGAAACTGTCCAATTTCCAACAATTCAGTGAACTTTTTCAATTTTGAGAGCTTCTAATTAATTTTGACATTAAAATTGAGATGGTTGGGTTTTGAAAATTACAATTAACAATTTGAGAATTTTTAATTTTTAAACGACTTAAATTTAATTAAAATATTTAGAATTTTAAAAGGTTTGTGTAGAAAAAAGTCTTAATAGTACAATTTTGGGGCCTATAATTTTTTTCAATTTCAAATAAAGTTCGGATTCGTTTAATTTTGAACGTTTTGAGTAGATCTGTTTTCATTTTTAATGTTTCCTATTTAAAAGTACTTTTTATTTTGAACGTTTTTTTGAAAAATTAAATTTTACAGGTTGATAAGTGAAGATGTTCCCTTTTTAAACGGTGAAAATGACGACGAATTAATTTTTTTATCTTAGAAAAACTAGTCTAATCAATTTTAGTACTAAATTAACATTTTTCCATGTAATAGTGGTGTCAAAGTCTAGAATTTCAGGAAATTTGACTTCGAATCATTCAATTTAGTTTTCAATTGCAAATTGTCAAATTTTAAGCGTTTCGAATTGAAAATTATTTAAATGCAAATGTTTTCAAGTTTAAAGTATTCAATTTTGAACGCTTATAATGAGAAATAAAATATATTGAATTCCTTTAAATTTTAAATTATCCCATTTTAAACATTCTAATCTGAAAATATTCCATTTTTAACTTTTTGAAATTGTCCTATTTTCGACATTTTAATCGAAAATCATTCAATTTTTATATTTTTCAATGCGATATAAAATTGTTCAATTTTTAACGCTTTTGGTTTTAATTTTAAACATACAAAATTTTTTGAAATCATATAATATCAAATTGAACGACTTTATAGTTGGATGATTTTCAGTTTAAAGGATTTGTAATTAAATAATTCTAAAGCATTGGAAAATGTCAAGAATGAATAATAATAATTCTAAATGAAGCTCTAAAATTAAAGGATTTGAAATTAAAAAGTAAAAAATTGTCTTGTTTAAATTCAAAATATATAAAAATTAAAATATCTGAAATTGATACCTCAATAATTGAATTAATTAAGTTTTAATTTTGAAAGTAAAGTTGAAATGGTTAAATGAAGATCGGATTTGTTTCCCTTTTGAACGGTGAAGATGACCGTGAATTTTCTTTTACATATCGTAGAAAAATTGTAATATTAAATAATAATTTCTGATGCAATAACACTTTTAAATTGAAAAATATCAGAAGATTTCACTTTGAAACATTAAATGTAGTTTTCAATTTTAAATTATTCAATTTTGAACGCTTTTAATTAGATATAATACAATATAAATTCCTTTGAATTTTAAATTCTCCAATCTTCAAACTTTTAAACTGATAATATTCTATTTTTAATGGTATCAAATTGTCCCATTTTCGGAATTTGTATCTGAAATCACTCAATTTCGAAATTCTTCTATTCAAAATAAAATTGTTCAATTTTGAACGTTTTTAATTAGAATTGCTACAATTTCAACACCTTTCTAATTAAATAAGATATATATATTTATATATATATATATATATATATTTCTAATTGAAATTCTGACTAAAGTGTTAAAAATTGGACAATTTTGCTTTCAATTCCAAATTATTAATTAATAATTATTGTTTCTTATTGCTGGTAAATAAATAACTTAAAAAGGTACTTTTATGAATGGTTGCAATTTTAGAGATCTGAATTTTCATTTTTCCCTTTCATAAGTTTGAATTTTGTAACTTGAATCGAAATTATTTAATTTTGAAAGGTACAATTTACAATTTATAAATGTTTTATTATTCAAAGATTTACATTCACTTAAAATAATTAAAATTTTAAAGGGTTTGAGTATAAAAAGTTTATATATATATTACAATTTTGGGCGACTACCATTTTTTTCAGTTCTAAATGAAGTTCGGATTCGTTTAAGTTTCAACGTTCTGGAGTAAGAATTTTATTATTTGAATGTTTCCCAATTAAAATTTCTTTTTATTTTGAACGCTTTTTTTAATAATTGAATTCCAAAGCTTTACAATTAAAATTTTCTTCATTTTGCACGATGCAAATGATGGTGAATTTATTTTTTGATTTTATAAATATTTCTCGTTCAATTTAAATTTTATTAAATATAATACCTATTTAAAATTCTTGAATTTCATCAGTTTTTACTTTGAAATATTCAATTTAGTTTTCAATTTCTAACTTTCAAATGTGAATGGCTTTGAACTATAAATTATCTAAATTCAAAGGTTTAATTTTGAAAGCTTTTATTATAACAATAATAACATTACGATTACTTTTAATCGTAAACAATTCAATTTTCAAAATTGAAATTAAACGATTTGAAATTAAAAAGTTCAAAATTGTCTTATATACAATATCTCAGTAATTGAAAAATTTCTTTAGTTTTGAATGGTTGCAATTCTATATTTATGAATTTTCATGTGAAACAATAATTTTTCAGTTATTCCATTTAATAAGTTTTAATTTGTTCGGATTCCTCTAATTTTCAACCTACCATCGTATACATTTTTCATTTTTAATGCTTCCCATTTAAAATTCCTTTATTTAAACACTTTTTTTAGAATAATTAAATTTTAAAGGTTTATAATTGAACATTTTTCAATTTTGAAGGGTGAACATAGCGGTGAATTTATTTGTTGACCTTAGGAAAATTTGTCTAATTACTTTTTTATGGTAAATTATAATTTTCTTATCAAAACATTTTTAGGACATTTGACTTGGAAACATTGAATTTAGTTTTCAAATTGTCAAATTTCAATTGCGTCAAATTGAAAATTATTTAAATTCAAATGTGTCAACTCTAAAGTATTGAATTTTGAACGCTTTTCATGAGAAATAATACAATTTTAATTCCTTTGAATTTAAAATAATCGCATTTTCAAAATTCTAATTTGAAAATATTCCTTTTTTAACGATTTGAAATTGTCCAATTTTTTTGGTTTTTTAAGTGAAATCATTCAATTTCGAAATTATTCCAAACTAAAATTGTTTAGTTTTAAACGCATTGAATGATAAATTATACAATTTCAACTAAAATTGCAGAGAACTTCTCATCAAAAAGGGACGACTAAAAAATCCCGAAAAATAAAATTCCCGAATTGGAAAATTCTCAAATAATAAAATTCCCGGATTATAAAATTCCTGAATTGGAAAATTCCTGAATAATGAATTTTCAGATAGTTTATAATATTACGGAATTTGAAAATTCTCGAATAATGAACTTCCCAGAATGATTGAAAATTCCCAAAAAATAAAATTCCCGACAATGAAATTCCCGAATTGGAAAATTTCAGAATAATAAAATTCCTGAACAGTTTAGAATATTACCGAATATATCCGCACTAGAAAATCCCCGAATTTAAACAATTAATTGTTTTTATTTATAGAATTTATTAAATTATTACAATTCAAATTATATTACAATGACATTGTTTTTATTTATAACAACAATTTTGTATTGTTTATATTAGGGAATTTTCTAGTTCGTATATTTTATCATTTTCTGTCGGGAATTTTTAAATTCGGAATTTTATTATTTTATTATTTTATTATTTCATAATTCAGGAAATTTATTATTCGGGAATATTCCCCACAGAAAATTGCCGAATTATAAAATATCCGAACGAGAAAATTCCCGAATTTGAACAATTAAAAAATTTGTTTTCAAGGAAAATTTTTCATCTAGAAATATTTTTTTTCAATTATTGCTATTTTAAATTCAAAAAATAATGTTTAAAAACTTTAGACATTAAAAAAATTTCTTTGATAAAAATATTTGATTATTGTATTTTTATTAAATTTTTTTCATTGTTCAAATTCGGGAATTTTAATATGTTCGGAAATTTTCTAGTTCGGATATTTTACAATTCGGCAATTTTCTGTCAGCAATTGACAGAAAATTTCCGAATTTAAACAATTACATTTTTGAAATTTGAAATTAATTAAATTATTACAATTAAAATTATATAGCAATTACATTTTTTTATTTATAAAAAAATGTGAATTATTTATATTCGGGAAATTTCTAGTTCGGATATTTTATAATTCGGCAATTTTCTGTCGGGAATTTTATTACTCGGGAATTTTCAGTCGCCCCATTAAACATTTGTTAATTTCAAATACTTAAAATTTTTAATTATTCAATTTTAGGCGCTCTTATTTAGAATGTATACAAGTTTAATTCCTTTTTATTCCATTCGAAATATTTTCATTTTTTCAATATTTTACCTACTCTTAAACTGTTTTATTCAAAAAGATTTCAATTTTAAATAATTAATTATTGTTTCTTACTGCTAGTAACAAATAAATAACTTAAAAAGGTACTTTGATGAATAGTAAATTATAATTACCTCCGGTCAGTCTAAATCAACTCAATTACTAAATAAACCAAAATAAAACTAAATAAAAAAAACTTCTTAATTCAAAAAAGTCCCCGGTTCTTCTATACTGCAGACATTGTTGTAGATTCTTGAAATAAACTTTGTCGCCTCACTACAAAACAATTACATCGACAATCACTTTTTCCCGTAATTATTGTCTTGATTGCCTTAGTCAGCTGACAGCTTTCGCTACCCTTCGGGTATTTCCGGAACTCTTCGCGCTCAGAACTCTATAGTTTCTGCTACACGCCGCGCCCAGGTTTCAAAAGGCGTCGCGACGCACTGTAGTTATACAGTCTGTATCATATCCTCGTCGAGCATTCCCGTGTTCGGAACTCCAACTTTTTTCGCGAAAAAAGTCGAAAACAAGTGAAAATGGTTCTCGAAATTAAAGATGCGGTAAGTGCAAATCTAAATTATAAAAAGGAGCCAAGCGTACAATCTTTAGTGCCATCGAAATGGTGGATTTTCTGGATTACTATAATTTGATTAGCGATTTGCCGCTAACCTTGAGAGGGAAAAGTACGTTTTACACGGCATCGTGGCACCTCAAGATATTCGATTTTTCATTCAATGATTCATTCATTTTTCCAGTTTCGAATCTGATTTCGGTTCTTCGAGGATATTTTAACGAGTTTTTTGAGGAAGCAGTTTTAGAGAAAGTGATTTATCATGTCAGGAAAACTCGTGACCTAATTTTTTGTGGTTATGTACGGTATTGATAATTTACATAATTTGAAATTCTGGTCATTTAGATGATGAGATTAGGAGCATGCGAGGAAAATATAATTAGGATAAATCGATACTTTGTGGGAAAGCTTTTACTTATTTAGAATGTAATATTATTTGTTTTTGGCGGCGTTACCAGGCGCAAAGCGTAAAGTTTCCTGGGGGGAATTGCATTGACTAGCCTTGTAATTTCTTTTTAGTATGCGACTCTTGCGAAGTCTGCCGGAGCTTTATTATTTATTTTTTTAAAAGAATTTTCAGCAATTTCGAGTGCAATATTTTTGGAGTTTCCATTGGAAAGAAGTTGAGTTCTAAAGTCGAAAATTTATGAAAGTGCTTTTTGATGGTTATTTGAGATATTTTATAATATTTTCAAGTTAGGTCAAATTTGAATGTTCGAAATTTAGGGGGTTGGGGGGGTTGAAAAATGTCGAAATTTAACATTGGGAAAAGTTCCAAAATTGGAAAACTTTTAATTTAAAAAAAAATTTAAACTAGTTGAATTTGACAGCTTGAAAACTTTTAAATTTAAGAAGGAAATACTTTGAGAGTTAAATGTTAAAAGAAATATTTAACATTTTATTTTTCTAATTCTAAGTTGGAGTCGGGAATTTGTAAAAATATCATCATTTAAATTTGGAACAGGAAATTTCGTAAAGAATTGTAATTTGGACTTTGAGACGAGCAATTTTTATAAATATGTAATCACAAGTGTCACTTTGAAATAGGATATTTCCCTAAAGAATTATAATTTTCACTTTGGAATAGGGGATTTTCGTAAAGAACTATAATTTAGTCTTTAGTCTAAATTATAATTCTTTTATTTGTTTCCATAAAACATTATAAATTAGACTACATTAGATCGATTAATTTGACTTTAGATAGATTTATTTATATAAATAAATAAATTAGCCTAAATTATAATTCTTTATGGAAATCCCTTAAAGGAGAGTGAATTTCCAAGAAATTAAGTCTCAATTAGATAAATTAATTTAAATTTATATATATAAATTAATTATACTTTAGTCTAAATTATAATTCTTTATGGAAATCCCCTAAAGGACAGGGAATTTCCATAATGAATTATAATTTTTACTTTAGAATAAGGGATTTCCGCAAATAATTATAATTTTCACTTTAAAATAGGCGATTTTTGTAAATAATTGTAATTTAGACTAATGTCTAAATTATAATTCTTTACGGAAATCCCCTAAAGTAGAGGGCATTTCCGTAAAGAATTATAATTTTTACTTCAGAATAGGGGATTTTTGTAAAGAATTATAATTTAGACTAAAGTCTAAATTAGATAAGTTAATTAACATTTATACAGATTTATTTAGATAGATCAATTAATTAGACTTAAGTCTAAATTATGATTCCTTATGGAAATCCCCTAAACGGCAGGGAATTTCCGTAACGGAATATGTATAATTTTCACTTTAAAATAGAGGATTTTTGTAAAGAATTATAATTTAGACTAAAGTCTACATTATAATTCTTCAGGGGAATCCCCTAAAGAAGAGGGCATTTCCGTGAAGAATTATAATTTTCACTTCAGAATAGGGGATTTGTGTAAAGAATTACAATTCAGACTAGAGTCTAAATTATACTTTGCGGAAATCCCAAGGCGAAAAAAATTTCCGTAAATAATTATAATGTTCACTTCCGAATAGAGGATTTCCGTGAAGGTTTTGACTTGAGTATAAAATATATTTCTTTACGGAAATTCCCTGTCCTTGACGAACATCCCCCATTCTAAAGTGAAAATTATAATTCTTTACGGAAATCTCCTAAAGTAGAGGGCATTTCCGTAAAGAATGATAATTTTCTCGTCAGAATAGGGGATTTTTGTGAAGAATTATAATTTAGACTAAAATCTAAATTAGATAAATTAATTAACATTCATATAGATTTATTTAGATAGATCAATTAATTAGACTTTAGTCTAAATTATTATTCTTTATGGAAATCCCCTAAACGGCAGGGAATTTCCGTAAAGAACCATAAATTTCACTTCAGAAAAGGGGATTTTTGTAAAGAATTATAATTTAGACTAAAGTCTTAAGTAGATAAATTAATTAACATTTATATAGATTTATATAGAATATCAATTAATTAGACTTTAGTCTAAATTATAATTCTTTATGGAAATCCCCTAAAGGGCAGGGCATTTCCGTAACGGAATATAATTTTCACTTTAAAATAGGGTATTTTTGTAAATAATTATAATTTGGACTAAAGTCTAAATTATAATTCTTTACGGAAATCCACCACAGAAGAAGTTATTTCCGTAAAGAATTATAATTTTCACTTCAGAATAGGAGATTTTTGTAAAGAATTATAATTTAGACTAATGTTTAAATTATAATTCCTTACGGAAATCCCTTAAAGGAGAAGAAATTTCCGTAAAGAATTATAATTTTCACTTTAGAATAGGCGATTTTCGTAATGAATTATAATTTAGACTTAAGTCTAAATCATACTTTACGGAAATCCCGTAAAGGAGAAGGAATTTCCGTAAAGAATTATAATTTTCACTTTGGAATAGGGAATTTCTAAAAATATTTTGACTTTAGTTTAAATTGTAATTATTTGCGGAAATCCCCAAAATGAGAGGGCATTTCCATAAAGAAATATCATTTTCACTTCAGAGTAGACGATTTTCGTAAAGAGTTATAATTTAGACTAAAGTCTAAATTATACTTTAATCTCGTAAAGAAGAAGGAATCTCCGTAAGGAATTATAATTGTCACTTTGGAATAGGGGATTTCCGTGAAGGAGAGGGAATTTTCGTAAAGAATTACAATTTTAACTTTGGAATAGGGGATTTACGTAAAGGTTTTTACTTTAGTATAAAATATATTTCTTTGCTGAAATCCCCGACAGGATAGGGAATTTCTGTAAAGAATGATAATTTTCTCTTCATAAAAGGGGATTTTCTTAAAGAATTATAAGCCCCTGTATGAGAGGGAATTTCAGAAAAGAATGATAATTTTTACTTTGGAATTGGGGATTTTCGTAAAAAAAATTGACTTTAGTCTAAATTTAAATTATTTACGGAAATCCCTTAATGAACAGGAAATTTCCGTAAAGAATTAATTTTCACTTTAGAATAGGAGATTTTTATAAAGAATTATAATTTTCATTTTTAAATGCGCGATTTTCGTGATGAATTATAATTTTGATTTTTGAACAGGAAAATTCTGTAAAGAATGATAGTTTTCACTTTGGAATAGGGAATTTCCGTAAAAAATACAAATCTTTACTTTGGAATAGGGGATTTCCGTAAAGAATTATAATTTTCACTTTCTTTTTAAAAATGTTTATTGTTCAATGTAATATCTTAAAATTGACCGATTTGTATTTAAAGATTTTGAAAAATGAATCATCTAAAATTGAAAAATATTTGATTGGAAATTTTCAAGGATGAATAATAATAATTCTAAATGGTAAAATTTAAATGGTTAAATGAAGTTTAAATTCGTTTTATTTTCAACTTTGTATAGTAGAAATTTTTTAAATTTATTTTTAATGTTTCTCTTTTCAAAATTACTTCATTTCATAGTTTTTTTTAGAATAATTCAATTTTAAAGGTTTATAATTGCAATTTTTTTCGTTTTGAAAGTGAAAATGATGGTGAACTTATTTTTTATCTAAAAAAAACTTGACTAATCTAATTTAATATTAATAATAAATTTTATGTAAGGACAGGGAATTTTCTTAACAAATTATAATTTTCAATTAAAAATAGAGGATTTCTGTAAAGAATTATAACTTAAACTAAAGTCTAAATTATAATTCCTTACGGAAATCTCCTGAAGGAAAGGGCATTTCCGTAAAGAATTGTAGTTTTCACTTCAGAATATAGGATTTTCGTAAAGAATTACAATTCAGGCTAAAGTCCAAATTATACTTAACGGAAATCCCGTGAAGGAGAAGAAATTTCCGTAAAGAATATTATAATTTTCACTTTAGAATAGGGGATTTCCGTGAAGGTTTTGACTTTAGTATACATTATATTTCTTTACGGGAATTCCCTGTCCTTTGCGGAAATTCCCCATTCTAAATTGAAAATTATAATTCTTCACGGAAATCCCCTAAAGGAGAGGCAATTTCCGTAAATAATTGTAATTTCCACGTCAGAATAGGTGATTTTTGTAAAGAATTATAATCCCCTGAAGAAGATGGAATTTTTATAAAGATGGAAGTCTAAAAAGTCTAAATTGTAATTCTTTACGGAAATCCCCTAAAATACCGAAAATTTCGGTGAAGAATTATAATTTTCACTTTGGAATAGGGGATTTCTATAAAGAATTATAATTTAGACATTAGAACACGAAATTTACGGTAAGCATTATAATTTTCACTGTGGAACAGGGGATTTCCGTAGAGTTATAATTTAGACCTTGTCTCCGGGAATATTCTTAAAGAATAATTAAGATTTGACTTGAAACAGAAGATTTTCGGCATGGACCGGGATTTTCGGAGAATAACTTTAATTCTGATTTAGAAGTAGGAATTAACAAAAATCACTGTTTAAATTTAGACAATTATCTGATGTTCCAACACTGAGTTATAATTATTTTCCAAAATTCCCTATTCTAAATCAGAAGTCCTTTAAATCTTTTAAAATGTTAAGAAATTTTTAAAAATCGTTTGCAATAATTAAAATCTTAACTCTTTTATATTGACCGGGAGAAAACCAATAAATGGCCTGGAATTTTAAATCATCTGGTAGACACCCTAATTGGGGAAATTTTTGTAATCTACAAGCTTGAAAACGTAGGGAAGGATATTTAACATTGAATTGAATAATACTTTTAAAGCATTAAACGTCTAAAATGTATCAAAAGGAATACTTTAAAATTTATTTAATTCATCATTCATTTTTATTTATTTATTAAAGTATGTACAGGCCTTGCTCTTTTGGTACAAATCTTTTAAAAGGATAGCAATAGGTCTTCTGTAAAATTTGCATCTAATTTAACTATTTAAATTGACATAATGGAAACAATTCTAAACTTCTCAAGCATTCAAAATAAATAAACTTTTAAATATTGTGAAATAATATAGTGAACATTATTGAAAATTGATTGAAACTGAATGTTAAAAATTCCATAGTTGATAACAAAACCATGTTTTTTTTCATAAATGATAAGAGAAGAGATTTAAGCAAGTTATTCTAAAATTGGATTGATAAGTTATCAGAATGAAACTTGCATTCCTTATCATTGATGATTAATTTATTTCAGAATAGGTTTCCTCAAATTTTTATAAAATTACGCTTTTCCAGAATTATTATATTTTTGAATGAAATCTGAAATTTTTTCTATTTCGTGAACTGCCCACAGTTGAAATTCAAGATTCAGATTTAAAAACTAAATAAAAAGCATTACATTTTTAAAATATGTCTTTGAACAATAAAAAGCGTCTAAATTTGACGAAGTAGTTTAAAATTTGAATAGCCCTGAAAATAAAAATTCATTTCATATGTATAATAATAATTTGTATTAATTATTAATATTACAGGCACATCTGCAGACTCAGCTTACTGAGGCTGGAGACAAACTTGTGGTCATCGACTTCTTCGCAACATGGTGCGGGCCCTGCAAAATTATCGGACCCAAACTCCAAGAACTTTCCGAGGTTATTATTTGAGTTCTTACCGTGTCTCATTTTTAATTCCGTAATGCAGTTTTTAAATATTTTTCCTTTTCTTTCTAATTACCCTTTGTTTAGAAAAAACTCGGTTCATTTTCCAACTTTTTGTTATAAATTTTACAGAAAATCTTATGATTTAAAAGCATATATTCTTTACAGAAATATCTTTATTTAAGCGAGAAAATTCCAGTAAATTCAATATGAATGATACAATTTGTTTATTTACTTACAATTCTTTAAAATCAGCAGCTTATTTTTCTTATTAACAAAATATGTCTCACCGTACTTTTAATATTTTTTTAACATTTAAAAAACATAAAAAATACATTTTCAAGGTGAACTATTCATCGAGGTAGAATTAAATTCGACTATTTGAATTTGATTCGAATTTTCTATAAGATTCTATGTAGTACTTTTTCTGGACATATTTGTCACATATATGTATTAAATTATTTTATTTTTATGTGTCTTAATTTTATTTTTAAAGTTCAGTAGTAAGAAAAATGTAACATTCGTGTGCATGATGGAACTGAAAAAAATTCAAGATATTTAATGTAACATTTTTTTAAATCAAGACAGACGCATACAGCAGTATTTCAATGTATATGCGACACGAACACAATTAAGTAATTTTATTGTTAATTAACAGTCAAAATGGTATTTTTACAGTAAATGAAAAATAACCATTTTTCTATATTTTCATTGCTTTTTTTACCTTGATCTTGTAATATGACTAGTTCAGCTACTTAGTTGGAAGTTGAACTACTTTGTTAAAAATTCACTTTTTTGGTTAATGATTCATCATTTCAGCTGAAAACTCATTTTTTGTTCAAGATTCAACTACTTTCTTGAAATTTTGGTTGTTGTAAAGTAATTTTTTTGACTGAAATTTTATTTATCCCATGTTTGGTTTAACATTTATCTTCTTTAGTTGAAAATTCAAATATTTTGTTGAAAATTTCTGTATTTTGTTGAATCATTTTCTTTTGTGGTAGCATATTAATCTTCTTGGTGACTAATTCACCTTTTTTTTTTGACAATTTATTTCTTTGGTGGACAATTTAACAATTAGGTTGAAAATACCTTTAAGAATTCAACATTTTGTTGAAGATTCATATATTTTGTTAAAATCAATCTTTTTTGATAAAAAATTAATTTTTTCGGTTGAAAGTTCATTTCTTTGATTTAAAATGATTATTTTTTGATTGGAAATTAATTTTTGTAACTGAAAATTTAACCATTCCACTTTTTGTCGAAAATTTATCTTTTTTGATAAACAGTTAATCTTCTTGGTTGAAAATTCATCTATTTTGTTGAAAATTTGTCTTTTTTTGGTAGGAACTTCATCTTTTGGGTTGAAAATTCAACTATTGGGTTAAAAATTCGTTTTCTTTTTGTTGAAGATTCTTTTTTTTTAGTTAAAATTTAATTTTTTGGTTCAACAATTTAACTTTTTTTTTTAATTTGATTTTTTTGTGAAAATGAATTTTGTAACTCAAACTTCAACTATTCCATGTTTGGTTTAACATTTATCTTCTTCACTTGAAAATTCAGCTATTTGTTTGAAAACTTCTGTATTTTGTTGAAACTTTGTCTTTTGTGCTAGAATATTAATCTTCTTGGTTGAGAATTCCACTAAAAATTGAAATATTTGGTTTAACATTCATGTTCTTTGTTAAAAAATATTCTTTTTGGGTAGAAAATTGCTCTTTTTGGTTGAGATTTCATTTCCTTGGTTGAAAATTAGTTTTTCTTATCGAACATTAATTTTTTTTACTAAAAATTTAACTATTCTATTTTTTGTTAATTTTTTTTACAGACATTTAATCTTTTTGGTACAAAATTCATTTGTTTGGTTGAAAATTTAAGTATTTCGTTCACAATTTATTTTATTTGCTGAAAAACTTGTATCTTTTTTAGATGAAAATTCCCTTATTTTGTGGAAAATTTGTCTTTTGGTAGAAAATTAATCTATTTAGTTGAAAATTCGTTTCGTTAATTGAAAATTATTATTTTTTTTTTGAAAATTAATTTTTGTAAATGAAAACTTAACTATTCAATTTTTTGTCAAAAATTTATCGTTTTTGATAGAAATTTAATCTTCTTGGTTAAAAATTCATCTGTTTGGTTGTTGAAGATTCATTATTTTAATTAAAAATTATTTTCTTTGCTTAAAAATTTAACCATTTTGTTGAAAATTCCCTTTTTTTTGATTGAAAAATAATAATTTGTTGTTCAAAATTTATCTTTTTGAGTAAGTTTTGGTTTTCAAAATAATTATTTTAGTTTAAATAATACAATGAAAATATTGAAAAATTGTAATTTATCACCCGTTGCAAAAATACAACATTTTATTAATATTTGAAAATGAAGTTACTTTTGCTCATGTCAAATACAAATTTTAATTCTGCTGAATATATCTGGCTTTGGTTCAATAATAAAATTTTGCATGAGTAAATCTTAAATTTTCGAGAGTTTTATTATGCATACAAGTGTGACCTTCTTTGTCACTGCCCTTCAATTGAAACTAAAATTCTTAATTATGTGTGGGAATTTGGCAACATTCTTGTCATCAAGTTTTTCAAATTATTCATTCGGCATTGAGGAAAAGCAACAACAATGATTTCGAGATATTCGTGACACACCTATTTTTTTAGAAAAAAATTCTATATCGGTTTTTTTTTTTTTTTTAGGAATTCTCGGACGTTGTTTTCTTGAAGGTTGACGTCGACGAAAACGAGGACATCGCTACTGAATATGAAATTTCCAGTATGCCTACCTTCGTGTTCATCAAGAATGGCACAAAGGTAAAAAAAGCAAGATTTAATTATGTAATTGTTTTAAAATTGAACATGGATTCGCTGAGGGGTTGACCACTAGCAATTTTCCGGTGCAAAGCGCTAAGATAACCTAAAATTCTTGAAAATTGGGAATCTTGATAATGACTTGTTTAAACATGCTAATTTCCGATGAAGATAACTAATAAAACCTACAATTTTTAGAAATTTTAAGTCTTCTTTGAAACCTTATGATTTCATTATAAAATTATTTTTTACAAATACTAATTTCCAGCGAGAAAAATTCAAATTAATCCAAAGAAGAAATCAAAATTTTATTTCATTCAGTAGAATTGAAATGAGAATCAGAAGAATTTAAGAAAATTCAATTGACTTCGGTTGAATAAAGTAATTTCAGAACAATTAAGAAAATTTAAAGAATTCGGGTGAATTTAACTGAGAATATCTAATTAAATCACTTTGGCACTTTACTTTTTAATTAGTAATTTTAAACTAATTCAAATTTAGTCGAAAGAAGTCATTTAAAATGTAGTATGCGTTACTTAAGTTCTTAAGAGTAAGTACAGTCGAATTCTTTCAAGTTGAGATAACTTTATCTCAATTCAAGGTAAATTTCGTGGAAAGAATAACAAAGTTGCTTTATTATATTTAAAATTTTAGGTGGATTCCTTTTCGGGAGCCAACGCCGACAAAATCAAGACGACCATTCTGAAACTGAAGTAGAAGAAACTGAAATAACACGGTATTTTTGTTATTAATATAGACATTCTCTGCAATGTTTTGCGACCATTTGTTTCTAGACGTTAAAGACATCATGTATTTTTTATTTGCTTGCCTTAAAAACAAGCTTCTGGTGTTAACTTCAGTGAAGAAGGACTTAAATTTGCTATAGACTTTTCAGTAAGTTGCTCTCGATTATAATCGACTTTCAGAAATATATAATATAAATATTACCAAGATTTTGTTCCATAATTATTCTTCGTCACCTTGATCCTTTTTGCAATTCCTTATCTTTAGACAGTCGAAAAAAAAATAAGATAAAATATTGAAATCCAAAAATAATGATAGTAAATGCTTTTATTTTTTAAGATATTTGAAAATGGACAGTTTAAAAATTATAATCTATTTGAAATAATGAAAATTGAAAAAGGGTGGCACGAATGCTTAGAATTTTTATTATTATTTTAGAACACGTCTGTCTTCACTTGTATTGTTATTTTTTTGCATGTCATCCTTAGGGTTGTAAAGTTTCATGAAACTTTGGAAACGTATCAAATATAAGGCTGGGAATTATTTAAAACAAGCTATTATTTAGTACGAAATTTAAACATTTAATTTTGCATTAATATAAATAAGAAAAGTGTACAGTTGAAAAAAACTTTTTTTTTTGTTACAAATTCAATTGCTTTGTAGCAAAATCGTCTTTTTGGCTTGAAATTCAACTACTTGGCTAAAAGTTGAACTACTTTGTTAAAAAATGATTTTTTTGTTGTTGAAGACTCACAATTTTTGATGAAAATTCATGTACTTTGTTACAAATTCACTTTTTGGCTGATGTTTCATCATTTTGGTTGCAAATGTAATTATTTGGTTACAAATTATTCTTTTTCGTTGGGTACAAGTTAATTTTTATGACTGAAAATTAACCCAGTCCAGTTGAAAATGCATCTCTGGTTGAAAATTCGTTTTTTTATAGTTTAAACATTAATTTTTGTTTTGTTGAAAATTCAATTTCTTGCTTTGTAGAAAAATCTTCTTTTTCGTTTGAGAATTCAACTATTTGGTTTTAAGGAATATTTTTTGTTGAAAATTAATATTTTTGTACTTAATATTTAATTGTTTGGCTAAAAGTTCGTACTTTATTGAAAATTCATTTTTTGACTGAAGATTCATCATTTTAGTTGAAAATTCATTTCATTGGTTAAAAATTATTTTTTTTTTGTGAAAAATTAATTTTTTTGACGAAAAATTTAACTATTCCAGTTTGAAATTCATCTCTTTGGTTAAAACCTATTTGGTTATAAGTTGAAATTTTTGTTGAAAATGCATATTTGCGGGTTGAAAATTCAACTACTTGGCTAAAAGTTCAACTAATTTGTCAACAATTTATTTTGTTGTTGTTGAAAATGTAATTATTTTGTTACAAATTATTCTTTTTTTGGTTAAAAGTAAATTTTTTTTATTGAAAATTCACCATAAATTGACAATTCATGTGTTTTGTTTAAAAATCAACTAATTGGGTTGAAATTGATTTATTTTGAGTTGTAATATTTTTACTTATTATTGTTTTCAGTAAATATTTTTCTATTTTGTGGCCATGCGTTTTTTTTTAACACCTAAGTGTAAAACCACGTGGCTCGGACTCGGAACCTCACCTCTCCCATGTAGATCAACGTGGCCTTTCGCCGACCCCCCTAAATAAACCACGTGGTTTATAGAAGGCCCCTAAGTTGAAAATTAATTTTTTTATTGTTTAAAAATTAACTTTTTTTTTTGAAAAAACTCAATTGCTTTCAGGTTTTGTTAATTTTGAACCCTCTTTTTAAATTTTCTGGTGGATTTTGAAAGAAGATGATAAACACTCAGAATCATAAAGAAAACAATAAACATCTCAATTAAGTCAAAAGTTTATATTTTTTAACAAAGCACAACATTTAAATGCGCATGACTTTAGATTTTTATTTTCAAATCAGAAAAATATGTATGTCCTAGTTTCCTTTAGAAAATAACAGATATTTCGTCCCCGAGAGATTCTGCGACTTTAAGTCTAGAACCGACCGAAAAAATCCGGTTATTTGTACGGAAATTTAGGTACACGAAGCCACGGCCCTAATGATAACATAGAACTTGTCTTTCTAGCCATTAAATTTATATACTATTTTTCGCCTTTAAAACTAAGTTAACTATTGTTTACGGCATTGTAGTGTGGCATTGTTGCGTTCGTGTTTCCGAAAGTCCATGTTACAATATCTGTGGATAAAACTAAAACATTCAAAATGAAAAAAGAATTGTTTTTATAATTATAAGCTATATAAATCAGCGCAATTTTCTTCAACTTTTAATTGTAAAACGTGTTAGAAAATAAATAAAATTTTATTCTATATATTTCTTTTGTAAATTAGAAAAATTATTTCCTTTAATTTCACAGTTCTATCAATTATAAATATGATAATATAATGCACTATCATTAACCTTGTACGAAAAATATATACATATTTGAATTTTTCTTAACATTTACACTTGCTATCTCCTAATTAGTTTAAATATGCTGCTTTTGAGACGAAGACTCCTGCTTTCAAGCACAACCCGTTAAATTATATACATCCAGTCGCCACTAACACTTCTGTGTGTCAAAAAAAGTCTCCTGATTACGAATATCTTGGGTAGGTTTTCGAAATCTGGGTCAATTTTTGTTTAAAAATTATTTTTAAACAATTTCATTATTCAATCAATACAAGAATTTATAAAATAATTTTTAGCATGGCTGAGCAAAAATAAAACTTTTTTGCATCTTGCACTTTTTTCGTACGACGAACTGTTTGCAATGTATAGCGTTATAAACAAATGATTTTGTAACAAAATTTCCATATTTGCACTGTGCTACCTCAAAATCTATTGCTCAGAAAAATTTAAAACTTGTACGCTGTCTATATCGAGGATAGATCTCTTGGGAAGAAAAAGAAATCTTCCGATTGAATAAAAAATTCTCTCCTTAAATTTTTGTTAAAAAGTTTCTATTTTTAAGAGGAAATAGTTTAGTCTTCATTTATTATTAAAAAATCATCCAGACCAACCAGTGTCATAATATTGCTCAAAATTGTTTCGAAACCTTTATCTAGAATTAATAACAGGGTGCACAGTCTTCCCCTTTTTTTCTTAGTTTCCCCTTTTCCCCTATTCTTAAAAAACTTCCCCCTTTTCAAGTTTCCTCTTTAAATGTAAGATATTTGAAAATACAATATGTGAATTACGCGGAAAATTCTCTGAAATTAGTAAGTGCATCCATTATTGAATAATAAGTAAAGCAATTATAACACTTAAATAAATTATTTATGAATAAAGAAGGTACCAATAACATTACAAAATATGTAGTACTTTTTAAGTAAGTATTAGAAGTTGAACACTGTATATACCTGCCTAATTAAAAAACGGAATATTCCAAATTCATCAACTGCAATGTTAAATGTTCTAACTTGAGCAATTTTTTATTTGAGTTTAAGATCACTGAAGAGTAGGGCGGAGTGAGAATGCTAAATGAAATCGTTGGAGCTGAGGGGGAAAAAACTTGTGGGTTGCAATTCGACAAAAGTGAAAACAAAATTTTAATCAGTAAAATTTAACGATTTCAAATTCCAAATATTTCCTATTGGTTCAAAAATTATGACAAATTTGTTATATTCACAGCTTTTACTAGTGAACAATAATACAAAATTACGAAATTTATAAATAAACTTTTTGCACAGTAATAATTTTTTTGAAATTATGTAAAAACATGTTTTTTTGGATTGAGTCATATGCACACATTTTAAAAAAAGTTGAATATGTTGAACCTGAAATGTATTCAGCTTGAATCAAAGAAAAATTTTATCATTTGCTTTTTCGGAAAAAAAACTTTGGTCGCAATTCAGGATTTTTGGGATTTCATTTTTTTTGCGATTTCGGAACGTTACATACACCACGAAAAAAATTCTTCCCATGAATAAAAAATAATAACATGTTTCTTTGGTTCAAGCTGAAGACATCTCAGGTTCGAATCAATTCAAAAAACATGGTTTTTGTACATTTTCAAAATATTTTAAATAAGGCACATTTTTATTTCAATTTTCAAAATTTTAAATGTTGTAAATTTAAAAATGAGAACAGAAGATATCACCTGATTTCAAATTTTTTTTCTTTACTTGTTTTCGATGTCGAACTATAAACTGTTATCCCTCAGCTCAAACGATTCGATTAATTTTAGCATTTTTACCGTTCTACTGAAGAGTGAAGTTTTAAATTTACGTTGGAAGTATTAATTATAGTAAGAAAGAAATTACGAATCTTGGAAAGAAATATTTATGAGAACGATGTTAAACATATAAAAAATAAATGTTTAATCTTTCCCCTATTTTCCCCTTTTTCGTTAGAAAATCATCCTATTTCCCCTTTTTTGAGCTTCTTTTGCGCTGTGATCCCTGTAAAAACATAATTTATTGTTCATAATCTCTCTTGCGAAATTGTTTATAACAATTGATATAAATAATGACCCTCAATAACCAGAATTGATTAAATTTCTTTTTATTAATCCTTGACACATGATTAAACTTTTCACTCTCTTGATATTTTCTCGTATGGCGAGCAATTATTTATCCACGGCCTTATAAACAATGTATTTTTTATAAATATAAGCTCCCCTAAAAGCCACAATTTTCAAGTTATTAGCGATTACCTCTTTTTATATCCTTAATTTTACCGTAAACAATATAATTATCTTGGGTAGCATTTTCGATACCTGCGCCTTATTTTTTACAACTATTGTAGTGTTTATGTTAATAACAATAGTCATAAACAATAAGGTGCAGGTATAAAAAATGCTACCCAAGATAATTATATTTTCACGGTAAAATTAACAATATAAAAAAAATTCAATGGCTAATAACTTGAAAATTCTGGTTCTTACGGGAGAGCATGTTTATAAATAATACATTATTTATAAGGTCGTGAATAAATAATGGCTCATCGTACGAGAAAATATCACAAGAGAGAAAAGTTTTATTTTGTGCCATTGATTGATAAAAAATTAAGAAAAAATTGATTTTCTTAATTGAGCATTTTTGTTAATAACAATAGTTATAAATAATAAGGGTCAGGTATCGAAAATGCTACCCAACATAATCATATTGTGTACGGTAAAATGAAGGATATAAAAAAAGGTAATCGCTGATAACTTGAAAATTGTGGCTTTTAGGGGAGCTTATATTTATAAAAAATACATTGTTTATAAGGCCTTGAATAAATAATGGCTCGTCGTACGAGAAAATATCAAGAAAGTGAAAATTTTAATCATGTGTCAAGGATTAATAAAAACAAATTTTAAGTCAGTTCTGGTTATTGAGGGTCATTATTTATATCAATTGTTATAAAAAAATTAGAAAGAGAGGTTATGAACAATAAATTATGTTATTAATTCTAGATAAAGGTTTCGAAACAATTTTGAGTAATATTATTACACTGGTTGGTCTGGATTATTTTTTAATAGAAAATGAAGAGTCTAAACGATTTCCTCTTAAATATAGCAACTTTTTAACAACAATTTAAGGAGAGAATTTTTTATTCAATCGGAAGACTTCTTCTTCCTCTCAAGAGATCTATCCTCGACATGGACAGTGTACAAGGTTTAAATTTTTCTGAGCAATAGATTTTGAGGTAACACTGTGCAAATATGGCAATTTAAAAAAAAAATTATTTGTTTATAACGCTGTACATTGCAAACAGTTCGTCGTACGAAACAAGTGCAAGACGCAAAAAAGTCTTATTTCTGCTTAGCTATGCTAAAAATTATTTGACAAATTCTTTTCGTGAATAAATGATGAAATCTTTTTGAAAAATTTTGTTAACAAAAATTGACCCAGATTTCGAAAACCTGCCCAAGATATTCGTAATCAGGGGACGCGCCTGCGCATTCCCACTATTGAGTGCGGCCGCGGAAACAGCCTGGCGCCATCTGTTTTCCAAAAGTGGCAATTCCTGAGTGATGAATTCCA
>JAABKJ010003330.1:6594-26160 GCA_011634705.1 Andricus grossulariae
ATGTTGGCGGAGGCTAGTCGTCCAGATTTTTTAGGATAAATAGCGAAAATCTTGAAAACTTGATTGGCTGAGATCAAAAAAAGAAACGGGTTCTGTTCACCCCACCTGGACTATTCGTCGAAAAAGTTGAACAACTACTATCGGCTAAAAAGCTAGTCATCTGACCTTGATGTTAGAAGGGTAATAAAAAAACCATGTTTTTTTAATGAATGAATGACACTTCCTAATCAAGATATTGAAGTAATTTGCCCACTTGTTTCTTAGACGTTTTTCTGACACATAAGGCCGTCCCTAAATGTAGCATTTCGCACGATAAAAAAAAACAATCAAAACAATTTTTATGAATTGCTGCTCACACTTGTCTTAAACGTATAAATCGTCTTGAAATAAGATGATTACCTTTATGTATTCCACGAAAAATTGTATTATTGTACTCAAATATTGCTAAAATATCACCAGTGGATGTTGTTAAAACAGTGCGTTTTTCGGTTGGTATAGGGGCAACTTCATTACATCTTCCTTTTAACTGAAGGGGTTTATCGACAGAGAAAGTATATTTGCGAATTTAGAATAACCGTGCAGGATTCCTGTGGAGAATAAGTCGCACAAATCAATGTTGATCAGGTGATCAGGTGATCAGGTGAGACCTAGATCTGGCACAAAGAGTAAGATCGGCAGGAGGACTCCAAACAGGAGAATGAGGTCTGCCAGGAGAATCAGAAGGGCCGGAACGAGTAACACCAGGAACAGGTTGGCCATGAGGTAAACATTCAAACTGGAAACTCAACTCTGCAAGAAGTATCAGAAAATCAATTTTTTTCGTAGTGTACGCAATCATATACTGGTTAGGGTGATCCAAGAACGCATCATCAAACTTTTGCTTGTAATTTTTATGCTCGCACATCTCAAATTTATTTGAATCTAGCATAAAAGAAAATACATACAATACCGATCAAAAATCTACACTTTGTACTGTTTTGCATATTTTACCCAAGTATCATTGCTGTAAAGTAAATTTTATAAATTAGCATTAGGGTTGGAAATTATTTGTATATTTACTATTTTTAAAAAAATTTTAAAGCTAAAAATTAATTCAAAATACATAATATAATGGATTCTTGGCCAATACAATTTTTCAATTCGATACCTGCATGTTAAAAAAACCTCTCTTGGAGTGATCATCTAATACTACCACTTAAGCGATGGTCATTCGGGTAGAGTTGGAAGCATCGGACAGAAACAGATAGAATATGGTAGAATATATATTTAGTTGAAAGTTCAACTATTTGGTTGAACATGCATTTTATAGTTGAAAAATGCTATATTTGGGTGAAAAATCATCTATTTTGATAACAAAATCGTCTTTTTGGTAAAAATTTGATAATTTTTGTTAAAAGTGGAACTTTTTGATCAATAAATTATGTTTTGATTACAAATTAATTTTTAGGAAATTCAAATATTTCAGTATAAGATTCATCATTATTGTTAAAAATTCATCTCTTTTAGTAGAAATTTGTTTTTTTGCATTAAAACTTTAACCATTGCCCCCAAAACCCATCCTCTAAATTTAGATTCATAATTTTGCGATATATTAAACAGACACACAACTCTTTTTCCACAAACTAGACTAGCTGACTCCCAATTGTTGTAATGTCCTAAACACGAATCCGTCGTCCTAATTTGTTCTTTGTGTTACGATTTCGAGATATCCTAGCCCAAAAGTACAAAAATTACAATTTTCAGCTATATTTGAAATAAGATATCTAGTTAGGTAAGTCAAATATTTGGTTAGTAAGATATGTTACTACTATTTTATCAGTAATACTACTATTTTATTAGTTGCATTGAGCGTCTGAAATTTGCAAATCTCAATTTTTTATAAAGATGAATTAGAAAAAGTAATTTTCGATCACTACTCAATTGCTAATTGGAAGAGGAATGTTGAGGGAAAAAATTATTGACGATTCTGTGTGAAATTCACAAAAAAGCATCTTTTCATGGGAAATACGTTTTAAACTTCTCCAAATATGAATTCATTTGCAGACCTTAATCCTATTCCTTCTTTTTGGATTCAAAAAAATTTCGGGATCAAAAAAATGAAAGTGTAAAAGAAACAATTGAATCACTCTGATGTTGCTACATAGTAGATAGATACATGTACATACATGAACATTGAAATTCCAAAACTAAGCTTTCGAAGAAATCTGCTACCTTTTTTGTAGGTTTTCATAGTTTCAGTCGCGTTTCCGTTTGTCCGTTAATATAAATCCAACATACATTTTTCCCACCTAAAAAATCGGATAGAATAAAGAAAATTCACATAGAATCGGAGGAGATCTCATAGGATAGAATCTTATAAAATTTGATAGAATAACATAGAATCGGAAAGAAGCTTCGTCCGTCCGCTCGCTAATCCATACGTCGTAATTCTTTTATGCCGCTAGGATCAGATAGATTCGGATAGGATCAGATAGAATCTGATAGAAACGGATATGATACAATATAATTGGGCATGCTTGCATCAAATGTTATAGATCGGACAGGATCTGATAGAATTGGATATAATTGGATAGGATCAGAGAGGATAGGATAAAAAATAGATTTCAGAAACAATACATAGATAAAAATTGTTGGCATTCTGCAACACTCCTACAATACAAGCGTGAGGTTAAATTCCGAAGAAAATATTGGAATGGCGAAACTACAATACATGTATTGTAAGTGTTGTAATTGGTGCAGTCACCGTAGCGCAAACTCTACGAGATATGGTACAATTCCAATACATCATGTATTGTAGCGTTATCTTACGTTTCGGAAATAAGCTGCCAATATATTCATTGGAAGTTTCCAACAGAAATTTTTTACAGTGCAGGATAAAAGTTCATAGAATCAAATAAGGTAAGATGAGATCGGAAAGAACATAATAGAATCGGATGAAAGAGGGTGGATTTGGATGTGATAGGACAATATCGAATATTATCGAACAGTGTTGGATTTAATAGTACAGAATCAAATAAGGTTAGATAAATTCGGATATAATCCCATAAAACCAAAAAGGAAAGGACCAGATAGGGTCTCACTGGATGGAATAGAAAATGAGATGAGTGAGGGGTATTGATAGGGTGAATGGAAAAATTTGAACGACATTATATGCTACGAAATGCTTTTTTGTAGGCGCATGTGTGTGTTATCGCAAATTATCGGTAGTTTTGCAACGAGATAAAGTAACAAGATAATGTAAAACGTGATTACGGTTAATTCAATTTATTCAAAATTATTCAAGTAAATGTCTTATACGTTGTCTCTTAAAATATTTTCGTATAAGAGATGGAGAACAAATTTTCTTACGTGTCTCCGAAAAAAGGAACTGTAGCTTCAACGAAAGATTTGATCCTTTCGAAAGATAAAACATCAACTTTGATTTGTGATTACCTGTCACTTATAACATTTTGATTTGACCTTCTATCAATAACAATATTAATTTTAGTTTTAGTTGTAGCTAGACGTCCAAATTTTTAGGATGAATAGCGAGAAGCTTGCAATCTTGATTGTCAGAGCTCGAAAAGGGAAACGGGTTTTATCAACACCGCCCGGGCTATTCGAAGAGAAAGCTGTACGAATAGAGACATTGTTTACTTAAAAATTTTTTTATTCTTCAAACTAAAGGCGTAGAGAATGGTTGTTTACACGCGTCTTATACGTACAAAGCTAAAATTCTTCGAGACTGGATTTCGCATGCCTAAGGGAGTTTCCTTGATTTCATCTCGACTCATTTCGAAAATCTCGCCGCTGTCCATGTTCATTTTTGCCCTTCTTGCAGTGGGAGTATTACTTGTATATATTCCACGAAGAATTGTATTATTAGCCTCAAATATTGCAAGGATGTCACCAGTGGAAGTTGTTAAAACATTGCGTTCTTCGGTTGGCATGGGGGCAGCTTCATTACATCTTACTTTCAATTGAAGGGGTTTATCGGCAGGAAAAGAGTATTTGTGGATTTCGAATTGCTGCTGCGGATTCTTGTGGGGAATAAGCCGAACGAATCTAATTTGATCAGGTGAGTATCCACACACAAGAGTAGATGGATGCCAGACAGGAGACCTGGACCTGGCACGAAGAGATGGCTCGGGAGAAGAAGGAGACCCGGACCCAATACTAAGGGGTGGTTCATCAGGATGAGGACACCTGAAACTGGCTCGTAGAGCTGGCTCGGCAAAAGAAAGAGGCCTGTCAGGAGGTGCAGGAATGCCTGGTGAATGAGAAGTGCCGGAACGAGGAAAACCAGGAAGAGGGTCTCCATTAGGTAAACATTCAAACTGAGAACTCAACTCTGCAAAAAGAAGCGAATGATTATTTTTTTCTTAATGTTGACAATTATGTATTGGATGTGGTGTTCTAAGAACAATTCGTTAAACTGTGCGCGGGACCCAGACGAGAATTGGTCATTGGAGCTGCTGTTGAGCTTCTATCTTTTTATGCATAAATGACATCTTTGCTGGTTCTTCGAAAGATATCAATTCATAATTAGCCCAAGTATCATAATTGTGAAAAAGATTTTTTTTCACATTGGCATTGCGGTCCAGAATTATTTACTTTCTATTTTTCTAATAAATATCTTTTTAAATAACACGAAACAGGATATGTCTTGTCCCACGCTCAATCACTAGACTGCTCAATGAAGCAATAGGAATCGTTATTTTAAAAATTTACAACTATGAAAAATTAATCGGAAATATATTATATAATGGTTTTCAGATAAATTGAATCCTTAATTGTCTGAAGCAGGGCTGACCTCTATGGCCTCACTGACAAGTTCACTGCGTCATCCTAGAACGCAGCATGTTAGGTTGCTTCTTATTTGAAAAACCTTTGACACTTATAAGAATTTGAAATAAAAATTAGGAAAAAAATTTATAAATCCTATCCCCAATTCAAAAAATATTCTTTATCAGGGAATTTTCAAAATACGATTTAGTAAAGTTTCAATTTTTGCCATTTACTTCCGCTAAGCATGTAGAAAGTGGAAGTGAGCGTACAATTTTGACTGATAGATAGATAGATTGTTTCTATTGATATTATCAGATTCTAATAAACGCAACAAATTCTAACTCTTTGTAAATTCTAGCGTCATTTTCAATGAAATAAGTACAAAACACGGGGACCTCTTAAAATCACTTCCGAAATGTAACGTGCATATATTTTTTATTTTAGTACCTCCTCACTCCCTTCCAGCATTCCCCAAAACTACCGTCTAAACGTAGATCAAGTATTTTGGGATATATTGGTCGTTAATATTACTTTATTGTGCTTTTAATGTGACTGATTACATTCACAGATCTAATTAAAAATAATAATATATTTTTTTATTATTAATCACTTGTTCAAGCCATTTTCGTTTCTTAAATAATTATTTTTTACATTCGATCCCAAATTATTGGTGCTTTCACAAGAAAGATAAAATAATTAGATAATATAAAAAATGATTCCAATTGATTCAATTTGATTTAAATTATTTAAACGTATTCGTATTGTGTGAATGTAGCTTTTGACTGAAACAAGGCAGAGAATGTAGGTTTTTGCAGATCATTCAACAAACTCGGTAAGATCTTGTAGAATTCTGGTATGCACTTAAAGTCGTTTCTAGTTTTAGAATCCGTACGAATTTCGTATCAATGGAGACACTCTTCGAATTTCATTTTTTATAACAGATACAGTCTGCATTTCCCCGGAATAAATTCAGATTTAATTTGTACTTATTTTGAAAGAACTCAAATAAGGTTTGGAAAAAAATAGCAATTAATATAGGATGCAGGTTGAATCGCACAAATTCTAATTTGCGTATAGCCTGAAGAAATATACTGAAAATTATAGATATATCATATTATTATATTATTATATTTACCAAAAGAATGAAGGATAACCGCCAAATATAAAATGAAATTATTATTATTCCTCATCTTTTCAAATCAGAGAAACAACTGATAAGTGTTAAAAAAGAATTTTTATTGATCAGAGAGAGATGATTAGAGATAAGAGTTTCTGCGTACAATGTATCCTATAGTCGTTATGTTACAGAATCTGGGCAATAAATATTACCTTTTGAGATATTTACATTATATTGTAATCAGTTTCAGGGAAAACAATTTAGTCAGTTAATTTGTTCAAACTGATTTCACAAGATTCATATAATCTATTACGTATTCTTTGAAAAAATTTAAATATATGTTTTCGATACATAAAATATTCCATGAGAAAAAAGATTTTATTCAGATACTAAATGAATATTTGTTTAAAACAAGCACTTTCAAATTACGAATGTAACTTCAGTTTTTGGTACTGGTAACATAAAGTGATTTTTATGCACTGCTAACTGGAAGTTCATTTATGAAACTTGTTTTTATTTAATTTTTCATATGATAAACTAGTATTTTTATTTTATTTTTAAAAACAAAGTGTGTTATTTTTATCATAGAATAACCTACAGATATTTGAAATCATTAATTACATAGAATAATGAAGACCGAATTAAAAATCTCGACCTGATCTGTGCGCCAGACCTTTTTTGGGTCACAAATAACAAAATAATGACATGCTGCGCGAAATCTCAAACGATATCAAAATCAGAATCCTAATTAGCAGATTCTGAAATTATCTTGATAAGCAGGATTTAGAAGCATTCATAAGCAGAGAACTGATGTTACAATTGCCTTACGTGGCTTTCTCGTTAATGATAACAAAATGCTCAGATTAGCAATAATTTAAGTGTGTAACTATTTATATAAAAAAGTTCTGACGATTGGTGATGTACAGTTTGATCAAAAATTCAGAAGAATTAACAGTTTTTAGGATTTATTTCTCTAGTTACTTCAGTTATTAACATGAAAATAATATCGAAAGAAAGCGTACAACTTAAATATTTGAAATACAGCGATTAGACTGAGAAACTTATCACTTTACAGTTTCATTATGCAGTAATAATACCTGCAAGGTTTCTAGTCATACAAAATGAAAATTTGTTTGAAGATACAATCTGTTCTTTGCTGGTTTACGAAAAATATATTTGCACCTAGACAAGTATCTTAGCTCGGCTTTGAATGTAGTTCAAGGGTTACTTATTTTGCATGGTAGTACTGTTTCATAAAGAGCTTTTGGTATTTGTCAGCTTTTCTAGTTGAAAATACAACAATTTAGATATAAATTTTTCAATTGCGAATTCAAACATTGGGTCAAAGATTCAACTATGTTTCTTAAAATTCACTCTTTCGAAAGAAAATTGATTTTCCTAACTGA
The DNA here is from genome assembly GCA_011634705.1 of Andricus grossulariae. NCBI lineage: Eukaryota > Metazoa > Arthropoda > Insecta > Hymenoptera > Cynipidae > Andricus > Andricus grossulariae. The sequence goes on from JAABKJ010003330.1 coordinate 13,885, forward strand.
AACTTCACCGATTCTTGTTAAAGATTCATCATTTTCATCAAAAATTCATCTCTTTTTGTAAAAATTTAATTTTTCTGGAGGAAAACCTAATTATTTTCTTGATATCTCTTCAAATTCAGGTAAGAAACAACAAGCAATCAACAATGATAAACTATAACAGATGAAATAGACAATAAATAATACAGAAGCGCTGTCCAAATCTTTTTTTCATCCCTTCAGGTTCCTTTCAAATTCAAAATCCTCTTCTGCAGCCCCTCAGACACTTTTGCAAATCCCAAATCTCCTTTTCCATCATCTCATATTCTTTCGCAATTTAAAATCCTCTATGAATGTATGAAGAAGCATAGTGATCATGAAGTGATGATAATCAAAGGTACACTATATAATGAATTTGCTCAAACTACTTTGGGTCTAATAAAAAAGTTAAATAGAGATAATTAACTAATTTCATGACAGTTTTTGTAGTAATAGCTGCCCGAAAAAATGCTTCTTTATTGTTGCAAACTGAGGCCATTGAACTTTGAGCCAGTTTTTCCTATCTACTGTCGTGTGGTCTACCCTTTATTGGAAAGTTATTATAGGTACATCATTATAAGCCTTAATAAGTCGCGTTTTGAAATATTTACGTATAAGGAAATAAAAACCAACTTTTTTATGTGTTTCTGCAAAAAAGAGAGTGGGGCATTGACCAAAGATTTAGGTCTTGAGAACAATAAAACATGATCTCTTTATTGTAATTACCTATTACTTGTAAGATTTTTAACAGAGTTCGGATTACAAACCATATTGATTATAGTTTTAGTTGCAAACTCGATTGGCGGAGGTGGAAAAAGGAGAGAGGTTCTGTCCGGCCCGTCTGGGCCGTACAGAATTTCGGGAAACCACGCCGCTGTCAATTTTTATTTTAGCCCTACTTGCACTGCCAGTATTACTTGTGTTTATTCCACAAGGAATTGTATTATTGCACTCAAATATTGGCAGAATGTCATCAGTCGAACAAATTCAAGTTGATCAGATGAGTATCCTCATATGAGGGAAGAACGATCCCTGGCAGTAGGAGACCTATACCTGGCACGAAGATGAGGGACAGCAAGAGGCGTCCTAAAAGAAGAATGAGGTCTGCCAGGAGAATTAGAATGGCCGGAACGAGAAACACCAGGAAGAGGTTGGCCATTAAGTAAACATTTGAATTGGAAACTCAACTCTGCAAAAAGATTCAGATAAATAATTTTTTCCTAAGGTAAACAATTTTATACTGTTTTGTTGAAAATTCGTCTTTTCTTTTTTTTAAATATTAGATTTTTTGGTTAAAGATTCGTTTTGCAAAAAATTAAAATATTTCAGTTTAAGATTCATCATCATTGTTAAAAATTCATCTCTTTCAGTGAAAATTTGATCTTCTGCATAAGAAATTTGACCATTGTCCCCAAAAATTACCCTCTAAACGTAGATCAATCATTTTGCAATATATTAAACAGACCCACAACATTTTTTCCAAACACTAGACAAGATGACCCCCAAGGATTTTAATGTACTGGAAACGAATCCGTTGTCCAAATTTATTCTATATGTTAGGATTTCGAGATATCTTAGCCCAAATGTAGAAAAATTACCATTTTCAGCCATATTTGAAAGAAAATACCTATTTAGTTAGGCCATCTATATAATTAGTGAAATATGTTACTACCACTTTATTAGCTGACACTGCTATTTTATTAGTCGCAATGATTATTTCATCAGTATAACAACTAAGAAAATGGTTGCCTCAACTGATAAAGTAGCAGTACTATATCTTACAAATTTGATGGTTGGGCCAAATAACTATTTTTTTCAGTGTGGCAAAGAAGGCAAAGAAAGCGAATGAAATTGTGTTATTAGATTGACAAAGAGTTTCATGACTGAAGTTCTACAAATTTGCTGAATCCAAATTTGATCTGAGATATGCAAAATTCAAAATGGCAGTTCCATTCTAGTTTCTCAGTGTGAAACTGAAATTGGTAATGTACCATATCTCCGACAAGAAGTTTCGGTTCTGGATGATCCAACATGGAAACAAAGCACAAAAAGAAGTACTAAAGAATAGCATAATCAGTTTTAAGAAAGAAAAATCGCTGCCTGTATTATATTGCTATAAATATGACTGAAAATTGACATTTTTTCTACTTTCGGGTTAGGATAGCTTCCAATCCTGACGTCAGGAAATATTTGGATAAGGAATTCGTTTTTAAGACATCAAGGTCTTTGGCGACAACTAGTCCAGTCTTCAAATACAACTTTTTTCATGAATAAAAAATGTAGCTTCTGACTAGAATAAGGCAAAAAACGTGAAAACTTACATTTTAACTCGTATTTCCCATAAGAAAAAAAGTTTTTGTACATTTTATCCAGAATCGTCAATATTAGGTGAATCAAGTTGAAACTCATCATTTTTTTCAGAATCCTGCAGAGAATACAAATGAAGTATTCCTCTTATGATATTACCCCCATAAGTTTGTTTTACAGGGTCCCAAAAAAAACATAAGTGAAAAACTGAGGTTTTGCGATTTTTGGCGCTAATTATGAATTTCTTGCGGTTTTTTTTTATACAAATTGTTTCTAATAAATGAAATACTACTTTACACTGATGACCAGATATTTGCATATATCTTTCAAACAATTTATTATCGTTTTTAGCAATTTTCTCTTAGAATAATGCTAGAAAATTGTAGATTCGTCAAAAAATTACCACTTTTTGTCAAATTTTCAATTGAAGTAACGTAAACAATTAATTAGAGTTGATAAAATCAATTGTGAAACATCTTATTATTATTGTGAATGATATTCTATTCAACTAATGCTATAAAGTTGTGGTTGTTCTGAAATTTGTATCGATTACTCAACTTTTCATTTGAAAAATAGACAAATAGTTAACAATTATAGAAAAAACTGCAACCTTCTACCATTAAGCAAAGAGGATGGTATTTGTTATAATAATAAATTGTTTAAAAAATTATTTCAACTTGAATGAATTATTACTTTACTTTAATTGAAAAAAAGAACAAAAATGTGGAAATTTCAGGATAAATATCAAATATCTAGCATTATTCAAAGATAGTATTATCAACAATGATGATAACCTGTTTCAACAATCGTGTTTGTTAACATTGATTAACTGTTACCTCACTAAATTAAAAAAATGGTCAAAAAAAGACAAATTTTTGAAAAAACGGTATCTTTCTATCTCTATTCTAAGAGAATATTTCTAAAAACAACAATACAATGTTTAAATAATTTATGTCAATATCTAATTATCAGTATAAAGTAGTGTTTCATTTGCGCAATAATTGACGACAAGCATACTAAACGAGAAAAAATCTCGTTTAATTGTCAAAATGATCGCCTCGGCTCGTCCCGCTTCCACGAGAGTATCACTTCAACCGAGCGGTATCGAGTACATTTGACACTTATCAAACAACTTGTTTTTTTATCATGCTTATTATCAATGGAAGTGAAAGTGGTTATTTCTGTAGAGAACAAATATTTTTCTCAACGCAACCGCTTTGATTATTATCTGTGTGCGGCGACAATTTGAAATATAAAATTACAAGAAATTAATTATATCATGAAGGAAATGTATCTGGCAATTATGTATATATGATTATGAAAATCTGAAATAATAATAGAAAAATTACTTTGTCCTTTTAACACTGTTTCTATACTACTTGATTCTTCCCAGGTTCAAACAAAAGTTTTCAAAAGAAATATTTCCATATTTTCAACTTATGTGTACTCTAATACGTATACTTGATGAATTAACATAAATGTGGATTATTGAAAATCTGTTAAGCGCACTTCAAAGGACATGAAATATAAATGTTATCAAAAAATTTAGATACTGCTGTATATTTTTCAAAATGATCATGCTGAAAAATTAAGAATAATCAGAAAGTATTTAAATAGACTTAAATGTGATGTTTCTGAGTATTTGATAGTTGCTTTCTGAGAAATATGTGGCGGAAAAAAGTTTGAATAAAATTCAATACATCTTCCAAAGAATAAGATTTTATTGTCAACTTTTCTAATAAGTTTTATGAATCTTAATTGAATTATTGATTTCCTTCAACTGTGAATCAATCATTGAAGCAGAAAAGCACGCATTTCGGGCTTTGGACAACTAGAGAGCCTTGAGACAATAGTTGCCAGATGCTGTTTTAGGAGCAGATGATTTTTGACTTTTTTCTGGCTCGAAATCTGATTCGCCTAAGACGTCCACATCAAGTTTGTCGTTATGTTTTACTCTTACAGTAATTTTCAAGACTTTACTTTGCGACTCATGAGCAATCTATCATTAATGATGAGTATAATGATAAACATAGAGATGCGCTACAATGAAGATTTTCACCATTTTTGATTTTCTAAACATTATTACTTATTAATCGATTTGATGAGGGGCGGTAATGACTTTGTATGGAGTGAGCGCAAAGAATAGGCCTTCCAGGAAACTAGAATTGCGCTAGCATCACGTCCGATTTGAGCATATTTTGACGTGAAAGCACAGCACAGTGGATTGCATACAGATGCATCCTCGGAGGGATAAGGCGTGTTGATACTTCAAACCGACGAGAAAAAGTAATTACACGTTGTTTACTCAATAAGTAGAAGGACTATGAGAACAAATTTATTAGACAATTTAGAATTAATGGAACTCGTATGGGAGATCCAAAGGTTAGGACACTTTTGAATAGGGATTCGATTTGATTTAATTAGCGACTGTCTGACACTCGTCTATGACAACTCCTTAAAGTACAAAAATACCCAGATAATTCGGTGGCTAAACGAAATCGCAGAAATTGACTATAATATTATCCATAGGAAGGGCAATTGCATGCGGCATATTGATGCACTCTCTCAAGCCCCTGCTGAGGAATCCGAAGTAGAATTCAGAACCGAGAATGTGTTTAATGCTGCAATTAGCGAGGACGAATTGATTATGTGTCATCGGAAAGACGAAGATATTTTGCGTAAGATCAAAATACTTGAGAAGGCAGAATGTAATCAGACCCGAAGAGAACAAGGAAAAGTTGGGGGATATGTTTTACACTGCGAAATGTTTCATAAGAAAGTCGGCAAAAAAGAATTGTACTTGATCCCGAATACCATGCGTAAGGCACTAGTGATAAAGAATCACGATTCATTCAGCCATTTCAGCGTGGATCAAACCATCAGACGAATTCAAGAATATTATTACTTTCCGGAAATGCGAAATTATGTTAAACGTCATATAGGTTTCTGTATAGAACGTTTGTTCGCTGAAGGGAAACCTGGGAAACAGGCGGTAGAGTTACACTGGATGCTTTCGGGAAAGCGAAATTTCGAGATTATCAACATGGATAACCTCGGACAATTTGTCTCGTCTGCTAAGTGTAATAAATATATATTATTTATAGTATGGATATCTCCTCAGGTTCCAGGACGGCCGTTTAGGCGGCTAACCGAAATCTATGAACCGTATAGAATGCCTGGAGAAATCAGAGCTGACGTTCGCGAGAAAATTGAAATGGAAAAACAAAAATAAAAAAAGGATACGACTCAAGCTGGTTGAAAAATTTCAAATTTGCGATCGGAGATATGGTAGTTATGAGTAAAAATACCGAAAATACAGGCGAATCGACAAAGTTTCAAGAGCATAATGATGAGCCCTTGGTAATAACTCAAGTTTTACCGACAGATACTTATAGAGTCCAAAGTTTGACTTCGTCTAAGAATTCTCGAATCAACACGACGGCTCGTGTGAGCCAACTTAGAATTTAGAAAATGTATAGCGGTGAATGCGTGAACAATAGCGATAAATGTAAGCAACGACACAATGTCTGACGAAGATGTAAATTTCGAAGCGAACCTTGAGGACGATACAATAGTCGATAAGTCCAACCGGATCAGCGAATCGGAAGCTGATATCATTTCAGCTCAACTTCTTCGACGTAGCAATCGAACTCGAAAGCAGCCAAAACGATACGAAAGCTCTATAGAGTAATTTTGTTCGAGTTAGAGATAAGTAAAAAAAATTGTTCCATCTATTCTTAATTTCTCACTGTTATTGCTTGGAGGCCAAGCAATTTTAGGATGGCCGAATGTTTGCATTGATTCAGATTTGATAAGTTGGCAAAAACGCCGTCGCGATAAATGGAGAGCGGAAGGATGAGAAGATGTAGGGCAGTTGAATCGATGGGCTCTCGTGATTCGGACGTTCGCGCGAGAGATCTCGTGGTTTTCTTGAGAAAGGGCCTTCGTTTTGTGAGTTTCGGCATTTGTGGGGCGTTATTTGTAAAACAGAGAATTTTGTTACCGCGCGGGTCGTATTATTTGTAACTCGAGTTGTAGATCTTTCATTAAAATTATTAAAGCAAAAAATAAATGTCTTAGACTATTTTAACTTAAAACTATTTCTTTCCAGGGAATTATTGCACAATATGATTTTGACTTAGCCCTATTTCTAGCTTTCGGAATGCACTTTTTGTGTCATTGTGGATGTTTCAAAATCTTTTTAATTTTTCACTTAAAACTTTTTTTTTTATAAAAAATCATTTCAAATGTCTCCAGAAATATAAAGAAAGTTTTAAAGCTTCAAAACTTAAAATTACGCCTAATAACGGTAATTTTTTGTTATCTGTATGCAATTTTTTTACCTGTACCGACAGTGTATGCACTTGGTAAATTGCTCAACGTCTTTTATCCTAACGACGTTGAAGAAGCTGGTCGAGAGATACATTAGAGATAAGGTGCCCTTGTCAAGAGAAGTTGACTGTTTCCAAGTGCGGACGCCTATGATCACCAGGAGGTTTCCGATCCTCTCCACCATACATAACCTTCCCTTACCATCTGCGTCCACCATTTTGACTTTCCTCCACCGATCCGCCATCTTCATTTTCTCCACCAACCCGCAATTTTAACTCAGAATTTTCACATCTGCCACTGCCTTATGCTACTTTGAACTTCACTTCATAAGACCTACAAGATGATCAACACTCTCTGTACCCAAATTATGATCTGCCATAAATGCTGTTATTCTCATTTCGTAGACCTTAACTTTTTTAGAGTGGGTGGAAAGATTATTATTAATTTTTATTACATCATTATTGCTAACAGAAGTGTATTTATTTCAGCAATATGAAATTATCACAAATTTTGAACAAGGATAATAAATTATTATTCATGAAAAAAGAACACTAGAATTTTTCTAAACAACATATGGATGATTCTATGCAAAGCGCACAATTCAATGTCCCTGGCGTTTGAAAAAAGTTGATTTCACTATGTATATGAATTTTCTCTGAAAGTATAATTTTTATGACTGAAAATAACGACCACTATAGACGGTTATTCTTTTTATTATATTTTTCCTTTGAGAGTAGTCCAAACAGTCAAAACATCATGGTCTGGAATGGCCTTGATGCAGATTCAGAACAAAAGTTGACTTTTATAATGAACACATTTGAATAATAGTTTTACTATTAATGTCTCTATATTGCAAACTTGACTGGCTGAGTTGCGAGAATGGAGAACGGTTATGTCCCTCCCACCTGGGCTATTTTTCGGAAAAGCTGAACGACTAGACACTTCGTTGAGTATCATATTTTTTACTCGCATTAACGGTGTGGAGAATTGTATATCACACGTGGTACAAACATATAATTTTAAAACTCTTTGAGATTGTATTTGGTTTGTTCAAGGGAGTTTCATCGATTTCTTGTACGTTCAGCTCGACAACAGCGCCGCTGTTCATGTTTATTTTCGCCCGTTTTTCAGGGACAGTATTACTTGTATATATTCCACGCAGAATTGTATTATTCTTTTCCAATATTGCAAGGACGTCACCAGTGGATGTGGTTAAGACATTTCGTTCTTCGGTTGGCATTGGCCCAAAAGTACGCCCCATTCTGCGCAATTGAATTGGTCTATCGACAGGGAAAGTGAATTTTCGAATTTCGAATTGCTGGTATGGATTCTTGAGGGGAACAAGTCGAATAAATCTGAGTTGTTCAGGTGAATATCCGAATACCAAAGAAGAAGAAGAACGCCTAAGAGGAGGTGATCTGGTCCTGATACGAGAAGGCTTACCAGGAGACGGGTCCCTGGACCTGGCACGAAGAGGCTGCTCAGCAGAAGAAGGAGACTTGACAAGAGAGTAAGAAGTGACCGAACGAGGAACACCAGGGATAGGTTCGCCATTAGGTAAACATTCGAACTGGAAACTTAACTCTGCAACAAGAAACAAAGGATCAATTTTTTCAAAGTAAACAATCGTACGCCAAGAAAAAAAAAGGGAAAGTCAGATTTACAATCCCACATTGCTAGTGCGATGTTTACTTTGTCGCATGGTACGAGAAATAATTTAAACTGTTTTTGGTATTTAATAAGACATAGTGATTCAAAAATATACAATGCCTAAAGTTTGCATTTCTACTCCAAATTGTAAAAATAAAGATTACTAGGACATACAGCCTCCATGAATATTTAAAATAGTACGGCTCGACTTGTAAGTTGTTGTATAAAACTAATTTTTATAGATGGCAAAGCATTGTTAGTTTCACTTTTGCAAGTGAGCATGATATTAGTTTCCGCATAGCCAGTGGCTGACTGGGTTCTAAGACTACGCCAAAACATAAGGTGATTATGATAACAAATACACGCATGCCACGAATCACGTAATTTTCACTTTGCAGAAATTTTCGTTTCACAGGGACAAACATTTTTATGATGAGTCAGAAATCAAGCAATGTCGATTCGCGTCGTTGGTCCAGATTTCAAGAGTATTATTTGTTTGTAATTAGATTCATTCCCAAAATTTCCTGAAAGAATTTACTAGATTTGGCAATAAGTTTAACGAAAGATTTCGCAACGATGATTATGTTTGGAAAACTTTCAACTTTGCAGCTATATATATATTTCAAATGTCTTTTGACTCAAAAAAGTATCTTGTGACAATAGATTGTCTGTTTAGAATAATTATGATTATTATAAACAAATACGCATATATTGCTGTCTTGAGAATTTTTGCATTTCTACAATTTACCCGTAATTGTCCAAACAATTTAATTTCCGATCTCTTTTTTACTTGCAGCACTTTCTGTTTCCAAATTCGTAGGACTTATATAATAAAAGTGACACTTTTTTTATCTCATTTTTCGAAAACACACACATTCTGGATTCCTGGAATAATTTCGGATTGAATGCGTACATATTTGGATTGAATTCAAATCATTTTTGAAAGCAAATAACAATTTAGATAAAATGCAGATTGAATTGCACAAAGTGTGATTTGCTTATGGATTAAAAGATATAATTCAAATAAAGGATATATTATTATATTCACCAATAGAATCGAGAATAACTGCCAACGATAGGACAAGAGTATATACAATCCTCATTTTATCTTATTAGTTGAACAACTGAAGATTGTAAAATAATGAATTATCAAGAATTACCAGAGATAAGAGATCAGAAATTATATGTATAACATATATGCCGTAGTTGTTATCTCATAGAATATATGCGTCAAATGTGTCCTTGTGAGACAATTGCATCTCATAATAATCAGTTTGAAGTAAAAATTAAGTCACCTGATTCTTTTAAAGTAAATTCAGAAGTTATTTGATCTTTGCAGAAGCAGATTTGAATTACAAATATTTATTAAATGCACCTACAAAGTGAAAAACTTGATATGACCATTTTTTGTACAATTTAAAATAACAAATGCTGCATGTTTTTGAAACATCTTCTGAACCATTCTGACGAGCTAAACTACACGAAATATTACTGAACCTTGATAATAGTTTGATTTAATTTAAACACAAATTAGTGCAAAAAACATTAATCTAGCATAAACAGCTTTCCCATGTTATGAAGTACATTTGAGTACATACATCTATGGAAACTGATAACATTTATGACATTTTTCATAAGATTTCATGGATCACATTTTTTCTATTTGATGGGAAAAATAAGACAGGCCGCCAAAAATTAAAAATTATTTGTACCCAAAAACTGCATTTGATGACCAGAAAGGATTTTGATGTCACCGCTTGTGATGGGTCAGCGAGCGAAGTGTGGGTGTTGTTCGGCTTCGAGATGCTGAATTAAATGACCAGATTCTCAATAGTCTTAGTAATAGTAGTGCTGGGGATGTTGATGATCTTGGAAATACAAGTAAAATTATAGTCTGGTTTTCGGATAACTTCTGGGGTACTTCAAGTCGATTGGGACTGAAGGACATTTTTTTACATATGCACAAGTCTAATTGTATTCCGTTTGAACCCGAAACAGATATCAGATAAGGGCACTCAGTCAACAGAGTCAAATTCCATGGAAACTCCTGGAGTCCAGGAGACGTTGGATGATGTTCAAAAGGGAGTACTGAAGGCAATTTATGATTCAGAGAATATCGTTCCTAGGAGTCAAGAGTCTGAGCAAGAAGACCAAACTGTGAATTCTGAGAGTAAGTATATTTCTCGCACTCAAATAAAAATTTTCCTGTGATTCTTTTCTTAGATTCCATGGTACCATAATCATAATAATCTGAATTTGCCCTTTGTTTCGCAAACTTCACGCAATCGAATTTAGACGTCGAAATCGTGTCCCAGCCTGAGAATCTAGAAATTCGCCAGCAAGACGCTTCGACTCAAAGTCCAAAAAATGGAGATCTCCTGGCATATCTAAAAGATCATCTAAGAAAATCGGTGAACCAGACGGGTCTAATTCTTGGGCAGTCAAGTGAAATGATTAACGCTGTACGTGACTTCGCCACTTCGGAAAGAATTGCTCAGATGAACCTCGCTTCCAACCAGATTCGGCTACAAGCAGCGATGGTAAGCTCTGATCCCATTGCTACCCCCAATGCCATTATAGTAGAATCGAGCTTCCCGAATCATAAAGTCAATAAACCACAGTCAAAGAATCGTATCGTAGGGAATCCTACGATTTGCTAAAAGAGATCACTGCCGGGGGAATTTACACAACCTCTTACAAAAATAGTTCGTATCCCATCGGATCCTTTGAATCAGCGTCAAGGTTTTAATCAAGCTTCGATTTAAGGTCAGGATTTGAATCAGGGTTCGAGCCTGAGTGAAAGTTTGAGTCAAAATCCAAGTCGTTCAAGTCAGAGTCAGGGTTGAAATCGGTATTCGGAGCTTGTTCGTCCGGGTTAATTTGGTATGGGAAGATTCCATATCATAAGGGATTATAAGTTCAGGGCGAAGACAGATTCCGAGCTCTGGTACGATTCTCTAAAATCCGAATAAATGACAAACGATCTTCTTGACCAAATTGATTCGGATTTTCAGACTCCATCAGGGCTAACTCAAATGTCGATTTAAAAACGAAAAGGTGTCGTGAGCAATATAATAATCGATCACATTGACACAAAAAACCATAAGAGAATATTGGGAATTCGTGAGCCCGAAATTATAATAATGAAGTTGAGATTATTCAAAAGAAGCGAGGATAACGTGAATCGCAGCTCAGTTCGAACTAAGCTTTGCCAAATGAAAAACGATAAGAATGAGTTGATTGGAGATTTCATTGAAAGATTTGATCCGCTGTTAAGAGAGTACGAGACCAGTGAAGAGGCGATTCTTCTGACAGAACAGGACAGAAGAGGTGCTTTTTATCAAGCCGTCTCCCCTAGAGCCCCAGAACTGAGAAGTGCTGATCTCATAAAGTGGCAGACTTCATTGAATGAAATGAATCTAGATGTGCCAATCATATGTGAGTCTGAAATAAATAAAGATGAATCGAAGGGAAAACAAGGCAGAAAAGGAATGCATGGGGATATAAGAGGCAAAATTACCAAAAGAGTATTTCAAGGCAAAAAGAAGTTTCAACCAGGAGCGAAACTTGCGTACAAGAACGAATATGAAGCAGGTAAAATTAGGTCTAATAATAATCTAATATTCATTGCTGACTCTGGGGCAACTGTTCATATTGTAAATACCAAAATGATTATCTCTGATTTCAAACCCTGTCATAATAAGTCTATTCGAAGTGCGAACAGAGATGAATCTGCCAACATCAGAATTGATGCTGGTTGTCCACGTTCGCGTCCACGTTGAGCAAGAAACTATTTATTATTGAAAAACAGTATACGTCACTCATTATCTTTCATTTTGTAAAGTGATTATATCATTTTTTCACGCAGAATATACATTTGCAGTTTATTTATAATAAAAAAGTACGTAATTACCTGGTTGCTCTCCACCAAACGTCGATGCAAGTCGACAAAAGCATGGTGATGAGGGTGGT
>JAABKJ010003331.1:0-26159 GCA_011634705.1 Andricus grossulariae
ATATATATATATATATAAAATAAAATCTTTTTTGGTTGAAAATTCAACTACTTGGTTAAGGGTTTAATTAATTTGTTAAAAATTCATTTTTTTGTAGTTGAACATTAAAGTCTTTGGTCAAAAATTTAACAATTCCATTTTTAGAACATTAATCTTCTTGGTTAAAAATCATATCTGGGTTTGCATGTTGAACTCTTTTGTTGAAAATTAATTTTTGTTATTGAAGGTTCATCATTTTAGTTAAAAATTCATCTCTTTAGTTGAAAATTTGAGTATTCTGTTGAAAATTCGTTTTTTTTTTGTTGAGAATTAATTTTTTTAACTAAAAATGTATCTTCTATTTTCTGTTTGAAAATTTATATTTTTAAATAAGAATTTATCTCTTCTAGTTGAAAATTCAACCACTTGACTAAAAGTTAATTTACTTTGTTTGAAATTCATTTTTTTAGGGTTTAAGATTCATTATTTTAGTTAAAAATTAATCTCATTGGTTGAAAATGTACCTGTTTTGTAATTAGTCTTTTGGCTTGAAAATAAAACAATTTAGTTGAATTTTTGTTCTTTCTCAACTAAAAAAGTTTATTTGTAGACAAATAGACTTTTTTGTTGAAAATTCCTCTTTTTGTATGAATTCAATTGTTTTTTTTTTATAAAAAATTAAAACCTTATTTGTTTAAAAATTCAACTACTTTGTTGAAGAATCATTTTTTTGTTGAAGATTCATCGTTTCACTTAACAATTCATCCCTGGTTGAAAATTCGTTTTTTTTAGTAGAAAATTTATCTTCTTGGTTGAAAATTCAACTATTTGGTTAAAAATTATTTTTTTCTTGTTGAAAATGGAATATCTTTACTTCAAATATTAAAAATTTTTAACTTTTCAATTTGAATTTAATATTAGTACCTACATTCATTTTATTTAAAGGAATTTATTCCTCGATTTTGGTGAAAATTTTCCTTATTTCCCCTGTTCAGGAAATTTTTTAAACTGGTCTGATCAAAAAGAGTCTATTTCAGAGTCTCGTTTTGTAATGTCTTGAATTTCTGTTTAAAATTCTTAAAAAATGAATCAGAACTTTGTAAAAAGGGGGAAAATTGAGTCGAGATTCTCGATTTTAGGTATTTTAGGGAGTTTCTCAAGTTTAATGGGGGAAAATGGAAACTCTGTTAAGGCCCATGGAAATCATCCGTAATTCGGACTTCACAACCTGAGGCCAAACGGAGAAGATATTTTATCTAATTTTTTGTATCCATAATCTAAAGAGGAGAAAGACTCCCGGTAAAGACCGTTTTTACGGAGAAAAAGTCTATTTTTTATGTAATAATCGGATCAAAAAATGCTCCCTATTAGCGGCACCACGATAACAGCACCATCGCAGTTGTGGTACTCCACAACTGCGATGGTGCTCCACTATTTTCCTGAAAAGGGTTGTCAACATCGATTTTTGCTTTCGTGACTTATCATGCTGGTAACCGACAATGCCGGAGGAAGAGGATCTGCTCTGTTCTGTTTTTGGGCGAACCTAAAGAAAAAATGAAAAACTGGCATTGGAGGACGGTAGTTTTTCGTTTTGTCGTTAGGTTCGCCCAAAAGCAGAACTTGCGGATCCTCTCCTCTTCCTCCAGCATGGCCGGTAACAAGCATAATAGGGCGCATTTTTTTTTTTTTTTGATTATACAAAAAAACTAGACAAAATAGCTTCTCCGTTTGGCCTCAGTTTATGAAGGCCGATTTACCGATGATTTCCAGGGGCCTTAAAAGGGAAGCTTCTTGCAGGAACCTGCCAATATTAAACGAATTTATTCCAATTTGTTTTCTGGATCATTAACAAATTGTATTGGCAGCTTGACCTATTAAAAATATCTTCTGAAAAATGGATGATTATAATAATGAAAAAAAATCCACAGATTGTCGAAAACTGATGAAAAGGAGGTGCGACATTCTTTCAACATCTGTGATGATAAAGGACCGCTTCCTGACCCAGATGTTCCAGGATTCAGCACAGCTGTGGACGAGCTTTCCGGGGACTTCAAGCAGCTGACGACGATGCTTTTAACCGTACGTTTCTTGCTGGAATTCGAGGTACCTTAGCGTCCACGTGACCCCGAGGTACCTCAAGTCTCGCAATCGTAAACAGGGTCTAAGAAATCCTCGATATGCAGGCACTCGCGGTCGGGATGGAGCTGCCTTCTGACTTCTTCCTCTCGAAGCATACGCGCCTCCTGGGTCCAGCAAACGGAACAACACTCCGGCTGCTCTATTATCCACCCTTGGGTGCTCCGGAGCCTGATATGACCAGATGTGGAGCCCATTGTGATTATGGAACTTTCACTTTACTCGCTCAGGTAAGTCCAACATCCAACAACTGATATATAGCCTGTATATCAGAAAAAGATTTATGGACCGAATCATTTCTTTTTATTCTGCGAGAAACGACTGCGTAGGTGTACCACATTACCTGGAACAGATCGTAAAGTTAACAGTAAAAATTAGGAGCTGTAACTTATCTGAAACTTGAGAGGATAAATAAGATTTGTCGCTAAATCCGAAGGTAACGCGTTACCCGGAACGTTACTTTTTTTAGTAAAGGTGATGAAAGGCCTCGTACTCACTTTATAGATAAAAAATGGTATAAATAGTGTCAAACATTTTTTTAAACAGTGACAAAATAGTTTAATAATATTTTTTTAATATTCAAGATGAATTTCAATGTTTATTTAAAATGTTATTATTTAGTTTATAAATGATCAAAATTCCTATTAATTTATCGCAACTTGCGCAGCGTTTCACCTTATCCTCATTTTTATACTTGATTGCGAACTGAATTAACAGGATCAAATAAGAAAATCTTTGGTTGGAAGTTCATTCTTTAAACAGAATCAAATAAGAAAATTTTTGGTTAAAAGTTAATTCATTTCGGTTGAAAAGTCTACTATTAGATTTTTGGTTAAGAATGCTCTTTCTTGAAAAATTTTATTATTTGGTTCAAAGTTAAATTATTGTTGCTGACAAAATTATTGCTGAAAATTCAACTACATATTTGGTTAAAAATATATGTACTTTGTTGAAAATTCGTCATTTCTGATAGAAAATGAATCTTCTTGATTGAAAATTAGTATTTTTTAGTTGAGGATTCAAGTATTTTGTGGAAGATTCATCTTTTTTTATTTAATCCAGCTGTTTTTTTGTTTTTAATTAAAATCCTTTTTTGTTGAAAAATCAACTATTATATTCTTCGTCGAAAATTCATCTTTCTGAATTGAAAATTGAACTCCATGGTTGAAAGTTGAACTAATGAAAATTTACCTATTTTCTTAAAAATTCAACTGCTTGGTCGTAAATTAAATTTTTGGTTGAAGATTCATATTCTCAGTTTAGAAATTCAATTGTTTTAGAGAAAGTTCATCTTTTCGGCATGAGAATTCAACAATTTAATATAAAATTTAACTGTTTGGTACAAAATAAAACTAAAAAAATCAAATTGTGGACAAGAAGAAAACAGTCCAAAATATTTAAAAATTGGATATTATCTTCAGCTTGCCATTAGAATAGATACTTTTTTAATTCAAAAACTGAAAAAAAATATTTTTGTTAAAAATATTCATTATTAGCATATGTCTCAAGTCTCAATCTAATTTCTTGTTTTACTTTTCTTCATGAAATTAAAAAAGTATGTTTACGAGGATTCGATAATCCTTGCAAATCCATACAAATGGTCAAGTCGAGAAAATAATTAAATAAATTACCGATTTAAAAAGCATTTTCCAAAATCAACCAGATTTTCGATAATTTTATCAATTATCATTAAAGAGAAATGCGAACATTTTTTTTTTTTTGTAAATAAATTGACAAACACGTAAAGTGAAACAAATGTTTCGTTTCAGTTATCTTCATAAAATTATAACTTGAATCAGATTTTTTTTCAACTTACTCGCAAAAAAAAAAGGTCAAAAAAATTGCCTATAATTTTTCCGTCATACAGCAAATTTAAAAAAAAAATACACAATTGGGATTTTTATATATCGATCTTTTTTCGAGGAAATTAGCCTCTTGTTATTTTCTTTAACACCCCATTTAAAAAATTTTTTTAACATTAAGAAAAATCTGCTAATGTAAGGAAGGACAGGACAGCTGATTAAAAAATTTTCGTTTTAGAATTTAATTTTTAAGTGCACATATTTAAATTAAAGAATTTTAAAATGCAGTTTTAAAGACTTAAAAAATAAAAAAATTAGAAGCGTTTGAAATCTACAATTTTGGATAAAAAACATTTTCGGTTTACCAGCTGTAAACATAAATTATGATTTTTTAAATTGAACTGTACATTAAGGATTAACAAGTGAATAATCATTGATTTTACAAGACGATTCGGAATCTGTTTAAAATTTAAGAATTTTCAGATTTTAATGTTAAAAATGAAACTGTTTCAATTGGAAAGTCTTAGTGTTTAAACAAATGTAAACGCCCGATTAAAACTTTATAAACTATTTTCAATTTTAAAATAGCTTCAAAATAATATATTCATAATTAAAGGCTTTTATTAAATTTCAAATATTGTTTTAGTCTCAAGTTTGAAAATTAAAAAATGTATATTTTGTAATTAAGAAAAAGAACGATTGCTTAATATTTAGAAATATCTTACTGTTCATTTAAAATCGGTAATTATAAATCAAATATTCAAAACTAAAACAAAAAAAATAAACTTTGAACGTTAAAATTTTAATTGTTCTATTTAAATTTTTTTTATTTATTAGTAGAATTATTAGAGATATTCAGAAGGTCTGAAAAATTCCAAATTAATTTAAATTTAGAAATGATTTCAAATAATTTAAGCGAAGTCCGACTAGTTAAAACAAAATATAGGTTTTTGCAGATTTCGAACAAAAAATTTAAAAGCTTTTTAAGAATTGTGAAAGGCTTCAAAAGAATGAAAAACATTTTCTCATGATTCCTAGGAAAATTAAAAATGACATTTTATTTTGAAAAATTAATTTTGAGAGAATATTTAAAAAGATTTCCAAAATTGTCAAAAATGAATCTGGAAAATTTTAAGGAAATATTTATATTTTGCAAGATTGTAAAAAAAATTTAGGAAAAATTCGAATCATTATAAAAGATGTTTGGAAGTTCTGAAAAAATTTCAAAAATAATTTAAGGACTTTTGAACTATTTGAAATAAAAATAATTCAACTTTTAATTGAAGAAGTGATCACTTTATAACAGAAATGTTATCATTCTATTTTTAATATTTCTGGCTTAAAATTGCTTAAAATTATTTGCAGTTATCTTAGAGTTCGAATGTTTTAATTTCATTGACCGTGAAAAATGTTTGCGAACCGGGGAAAAACCGGGAAATGACCGGGAATTTTTTTCTGTGATTAAAACGTAAAAAGGGAGAAACTGTGAAAATCCGGAAAGAAAATCCAAATATCTGAACTAGCTGAAAAACTGTAGAATTTTGAAGAAAGAAGTAATGATTTTTCGAAAAATAGATGTTAAGATTCAAATACCCGTAACTTTGTGGAAATTTTGTTTTCAAATTGGAAATATACATGTCGCCTAATTTTCTCTAAAATCTACACATTTTGTCGCTGGTTTTATTGAAAGAAAAAGGACTTCTATGCAAATTTTATTATATAGAATTAATAATAGTATAAAATAAAAGCAGTTTACAGATTATTAATGTAAAATTCTTGACTAAATTACATAAATTGAAATGTAATTTTTGTAACGTTTTTTTCAGTAACGGTACTGTTACTTATCGAAAACTGGTTTGAACTTCCAAGATATCTGATATCTTTTATTTAGAGAGCTTCTGATTTTTTTAAATTCTCAGGCCTTGGTCTCATTTGATAAATACAAAATAGTGTCAATATTAGTTTAAATTTGTAAAAATAGCTGAAAAGTGTCATGTAATTTTTTAAATATTATGTCGAGGGTAGGGTGCCTAAAAAATGGTTTTATTTTGAATTTTGCAATCGCTAACTCCTAAATTTCTTCTTTTTGATACAGAAATACTGTTATAAATTTTCTTTTATTGTAAAAAAATTGTTTACGCTAGGCCATCATTACAATCAATGGTCTGAAAATGGCCCCTAAACAATTTTTTTCTCTGAAATATCTGGAAAACTCTCCAATTTTTCCAAATCTCTTCAAGTCTATAAAAAATTCATTATAATCTTAAAGAATCTTCTAATTTCTTTTTAAATCATAGGAATTCCTAAAACATTGTAAAATTTATTGTAGTCCCTTGAAATTTGGTAAGTACTGTAAAAAATCCCTACAAATCTTTGCAACCTTTAACGAACACATTCTCATCACGTATCTCGTGCATCGCACTCGATTTTGTCCAAAATGCGAACTTTTCTACATTCTATTCAATACTTTTATATCAAATGTATATTTAATTTATTTCTGTACCTCGACCTGGGATTGCTTATTTAGATATTGCAAAATAAAATACAAATTTTTTTATCATTATTACTTTAATATCTATTTTGAATCTTATTTTTTACGATTAAAAAAATCTACTCGTCCTATCTAAAAATGAATAATAACTTTTATCGTTTGCCCAAAAAAAATGTATTTTTTATTTTAAATGTTTTTCACGAATAAAACAAAAACTACGCATAATTTTTGTTTTTTCATCTTTTTCCGTATCTTGCAGTTTGATCGCAAAATGGAATTTTTTATTTTTCATTATTTTTTGTGTGATCAGAACTTTCAATTTTTCAAGAAAATTAAAAAAGTTGGGCTTTCAGAAAGCAATGTTTTCTTTTCTTGACTTTCTTCATATCGTGCGTTGTTTGACTTAAATTTTTCATTTTCGTTTTTTTTTAAATATTGCAATTGCTATAACTGATAACTTTCTTTTTATCTAAAAAAGTCGTGAGGATGAATTGTTCAAATTTCCGATTACTACGAATAGCCGTACATAAAATTTTCAAATCCTCAAAAGATGGTTTCAAAAATTTGGAAAATGATCTAACTTTTTGAATTTTAATCAAAAATAGTTGGTTAGCGAACTTGATCTTTCTTTTTGGTCCCTGAAACTGTGTGCCAAATTTTAACTTAACGTATCATACGGTACCCCGACACAGTCTAAATCCTCGATTTATCATTAAAAAGATTGGAAGCTTGTCAAGAAGGTAGTAAATCTACATGAACCAAGCCTTCCATGAATCTTAATTAAAACCCTTCAATGTCCATCGAAGTTACATTGAACGAAGCGTATTCGATGACGTCAGAAACGAGAAGGCAAGTCGCGCCAACGCAAACACCAGGGAATGGATAATGAATTAGTGGAAAGCATTAACTTTAACATATTTCTTAAGTCTCAACATATTGCCTCTTAACTGCAGCTAATTAAGCGTGTTCTGCGTATCATATCAGAACGTCAAAGGGGCTTTAATTAAATTTTACAAACCGCCAACCTCATTTTCTAAGTTATTGAGAAATCATTTTCATCAATCATCTTCTTTCGTATTTTAAGAACCACGCAAGCAAAAATTTATTTAAGATTTCAGAAGATACATCTTTAATAAGACTAAATTTTTCCCAAGGCAAGGTTTAAAATACACAGGGTGCCCACAGATCAGGGAAAATTTAGAAATCAGGAAGAAGTCAAGGAATTTTGCTGGTCAGGGAAAAGTGAGGGATTTTGAAAACAAATGGCAAAATTCAGGGAATTTCAGTTAGAAGTCACTTTTTAAAAATAAAGTCACTGTTGTCACTTTTTTAAATGAAAATATCACTTTAGTCACTTTTTCTTTCAATTAAATAACCCATGGATTAACTACTATTGAAGTCAGGTCTATAACTATTTCGGAATTTTAATTCTTGAATTACTTTTCAATCCTTTGGGGTATTTTAAAAATTTTAGAATATTTAAAAAAAATTCCAAGGAATTTTCAAGAGCTTTAAAAAGTTGCAAAGAAATTGGGAAGATTACAAAGGGCTCGAAATATTTTAGGGTATTTAAAAAGACTCCAAGGAATTTTTAATAGATTTCAATATTGTGAAGGTATGCTAAAGGATTTTCAATATGTGACGGAATTTTTTATATTCCTAGGAATTTTCAAGAGCTTCAAAAAGTTGCAAAGAATTTCGAAAGATTTCGTAAGATTTGAAATATTTTAGGATTTGTTAAAAGACTCCACGGAATGTGTAATAATTTCAATAATTTGAAGGGATTCTAAAGAATGTAAAAGATTTTAAGGTATTTTAAAAATGTTTTGAAGAATTTTAAAGAATTTTGAAGACCTGTAAAAAGTTTCGAGGGATTTTTTATTTTTTAGTTTACATGAAAAATGTCAAGGGAATTCAAAAGAGTTTAAACGATTTCACACATTTTAGGATATTTAAAAATATTCCAAGAAATTTTGCATTGATTCTAGTCATTTAATGAGGTTTCAAGGGATTTCAAAAGATTTCAATGAAATTGAACTATTTTAGGGAATTTAAAAAGATTCCAAGGAATTTTTAATATTTTTAATAATCTGAAAGTATTCCAAAGAATTCGAAAGATTTTATGGTGTTTTAAAATTTTGGTTAGAAGTTTTAAAGAATTTTGAAGAGCTTTAAAAAGTTTCGAGGGATTTTTAATTTTGTAGTGTATTTAAAAAAAAGTCAAGGGAATTCAAAATAGTTTGAAGGATTTGACATATTTTAGGGTATTTAAAAATATTCCAAGGAATTTTGCATTGATTTCATTAATTTAATGAAGTTCCAAGGGATTTCAAAAGATTTCAATGAAATTGAACTATTTTAGGGAATTTAAAAAGATTTCAAGGAATTTTTAATAGATTTTAATAATCTGAAAGTATTCCAAAGAATTTAAAAGATTTTAGGGTATTTTAAAATTTTTTTAGGAGTTTTAAAGAATTTTGAAGAGCTTTAAAAAGTTTCGAGGGATTTTTAATTTTTTAGTTTACTTAAAAAATTTCAAGGGAATTCAAAAGAGTTTAAAGGATTTCAGACATTTTAGGATATTTAAAAATATTTCAAGGAATTTTGCATTGATTTTAGTAATTTAATGAGGTTCCAGGGGATTTCAAAAGATTTCAATGAAATTGAAATATTTTAGGGAATTTAAAAAGATTCCAAGGAATTTTTAATAGATTTTAATAATCTGAAAGTATTCCAAAGAATTTAAAAGATTTTAGGATATTTTAAAAAAATTTTAGGAGTTTTAAAGAATTTTGAAGAGCTTTAAAAAGTTTCGAGGGATTTTTAATTTTTTAGTGTATTAAAAAAAAATCAAGGGAATTCAAAAGAGTTTAAAGGATTTGACATATTTTAGGATATTTAAAAATATTCCAAGGAATTTTGCATTGATTTTAGTAATTTAATGAGGTTTCAAGGTATTTCAAAAGGTTTCAAAGGAATTTAAATATTTTAGGGAATTTTAAAAGATTTTAAGGAATTTAAAAAGATTTCAAGGAATTTGAAATTAATTTCCATGAGTTGAAGGGATTTAGAAGGATTTGAAATATTGCAGGATATTTTAAAAGATTCCAAGGTAATTTTGAAGAGATAAAGCAAAACTCAAGCGATTTTCATTGATTTTAAGAGACTTTGAAAAAATGTTCATGCGGCTGCAAAGAATATCCTAGAATTTTGGAAATTATGGGACGATTTTATAGGACCTCTGAGGTTTTAAGATATTTGAAAAGATTTTAAGGGATTTTATAAGATTTCCTAGGATTCCCATGATTTTAATGGATTTTAAATGCTCTCGAGGTATTTTAATACATTTTTCAGGATTTCATAAAATATCAGATTTCATAGAATTTCACGGGGATTTATAATATTTTAATGATATTTAGAAATATTCCTAGAAATTTTAAAATAATTTCAATAACTTGAAAGGATTTCAAAAGACTTCGTAGACTTTAGAATATTTAAAAAAATTTCAATGAATATGCAAGAGCTTTAAAAAGTTTCAAGAGATTTTAAAAGATTCCACGGAATTTTCAATAGATTTCAATAATTCGAAGGGATTTCAAAGGATTTAAAAGATTTTAGTACATTTAAAAAAATTCCAAGAAAGGCCGTAGCAGGATAAGCATGGTCTGGGTGCCCCCGCTCGGATGTTATTCATATTGCGGGGGTAAATGGCTACCCTATAAAAAAAATTTACCCCAAGTATCAATTAAAAAAAAAAATTTACAAAAGTTATAAAATTTTTTTGAAAAATCAAATTTTCTCGAAAACGACTCAACCGATCTTGATGGTTTAAATATGTGTTATAGAGGGTACTAAAGAGGTACTGAAAAAATTCATGAACCAATTCTGTTGATCGAAGCATTACTTCATAGTTTAAAAAAAGAAAAACTACTTGTTAGCCCCTCATATGTATTCAACTCCATGAGAATGAGGAGCGAACTTAATTTTAAGCTCATAACACAATAATTTATACGCAATAGTGTAATAAAACCAAATGCAACAGCATTATTCGATTAAAAACACATTTTCTCGTGAATTCCCCACTCATAGTGTCAATTGATTCTAAGTAGATAGAAAAATACTTCTCTTCGTTTACTTCTGACATTTGCCAAACTAATTTCATGTCTGCCCAGGAATTTTTTTTAAATTTCAAGGAATTTTTAAAGAGCTTTAGAAAGTTTCAAGGGACTCCAAAAGATTTCAAAGGATTTTGAATATTTCAGAGTATTTTTAAAGACATTAGGGTATTTTTAAAAATTCCAAGGAATTTTGAAGAGCTTTAAAATTTTCCAATGGATTTCAAAAAGATTGGAAATATTTTTGGGTATTTTTAAAAACTCCCGGGAATTTTCAAGAGCTTTAGGAAATTTCCAAGGGATTTTACAAGATTTGGCAGATTTAAGGATATTTTTAAAAATTCCAACTAATTTTTTAGGAGCTTTAAAATGTTTCAAAGGATTTCAAAAAGATTTAAAAGATTTTTTGGGTATTTTTAAAAACTCTCGGGAATTTTCAAGAGCTGTAGAAAATTTCAAGGATGAATTTTTTAAGAGCTTTAAAATGTCTGAAGGGATTTCAAAGGATTTTAAATATTTCAGGGTATTTTAAAAGAATCCCAGAAATTTTTAATAGATTTGAATAACTTGAAGGATATTCAAAAGATTTTAAAGATTATATGGTATTTAAAAAAATTCCAAGGGATTTTCAGTATCTTTAAAAATGTTCGAGGGATTTCAAAAAGATTGCAAAGATTTTTGGGTATTTTTAAAAACTCCAGGGAATTTTCAAGAGCTTTAGAAAATTTCAAGGGATTTCAAAAGATTTGATCAGATTTATGGGTATTTTTAAAAAATCCAAGGAATTTTTTAAGAGCTTTAGAAATTTCAAGGGATTTCAGAGGATTTTAAATATTTCAGAGTATTGTAAAACATTCCCAGGAATTTTTAATAGATTTGTATAACTTGCAGGGATTTCAAAAGTTTTCACTAAACTCAATGCATTTTTGTATACTTTTTGTTTAATTTATCTTGTAATCTCTTAAACTCAACTTGAATTATCAGGCATTTCATCAAATTCTTTTGAATTTCCTTGAGTTTTTCTAAGCTAATTTTTTTATTTTTTCACATTTTTCCTAATTCACTTGAATTTTGTTAATTCACCTTTAATTTTTTGATGAATTTCATCGAATTCTTCTCATTTCCCTTAAATTTATCTAGTTTTTCTCCAATTTTACTGAAGTCAATAGTATTTTTTGGATTTTTACATTTTTTCCAATTCATTTGAATTCCTTTGAATTTATTTTGAATTGGTTTGAAGTCTTATGAATCGAACTCTATCAAATTCTTCTAAATTTAAAGTCATGTCACTTTTTTAAAGTAAATTAGGCTGTGGCAGCTCTGAGAATAATAAATTAAAAATTTATTAATTAAAATTGTTTTATTCCATTAATAAAAGGTTTTATATTAAAAATGTTACAAGATTAGCATTTTGGTCTTAAAATATTAATGATCAGGTTTTTCAGCCACCCTGATATAAAACATGATTCAAAAACTCACATTAATCTTCTTTCTTCTTCCAGGATTGCGAAGGTGGTCTAGAAATCCAAACTCCGCCCGGAGACCGTTGGTTGCGCGTTGGTCACTTGCCGGGAGCGATTCTTCTGAACACTGGAGAATTGCTGGATACTTGGACAAGTGGTCAACTTCCAGCCCTCAACCACCGAGTCGTCATTCCTGAACATTTTGGACGTGGACGGCACTCAGTAGCCTTCTTCGTTCACCCTGACAACGAAGTTGAAATCGAGCCTTTCAACATCCAAATTATAAAACCCACCCAGGAATCAGCACCGTGTCGTCTTCAGAAAAAGAAAAGAGGAGTCATAACAGCCTACCAACATCTCCAACGTCGGTTTCGAGAAACTTATGCGTCTTAACACTAAATCAGAGCCGTGACCCATTTTAATGGATCTGGTTACAACCTACTTTGATTATTAATCTCTGAATAATAATCAAAGTTCACGCATTTACACCCGTCTTTGCATTTGCGGTTTTAGCTCTTCTGGTTTCGATGTGAGAATTGCGATCATTTTTTACAAATTTCGTGAGCGTTTGAGAAACCAGGAGGATTCCTGAAAATTGCAGAAGTTTTCGACGCCAATTTGTAAGTGGACAGCTACGATATATAAAAGATCTCGGACCATTTCCGATTCCGATCAATGCGATGAATTTTCAAAGGCAATTCTGTGGACCTAAATATCGACGATCATTATCGACTGAATAGAGTAATTTTTCTAACTAGATTTCATATGAGGTTGTTCCATCAGAGGAAGGCGTTCGAAGTTGGGCGCTTTTGATTTAAGGGTATGAAGTCCTGCAATAATAAACAAATTTGTACTTAAGATTAGAATCTGTTTTATTTCAAACAATTCCTATTTCCTACTTGGCATTAACTTAAAAAGTAATAATTATGTAATTTGAAAACTATTAAGGTATGACTTTTAAAATCCGGGATTCCAATCGGTGTACTGAGGATCGTATCGGAGTTTGTAGCAGACTATAGTGTCACCAGGTTGGAAAGAAACTGATTGATCGTCAAAACGAAGGCCGCACTCTACGTCTGCTTTGATTGAGTCCACTTCGGATTTCAAATGCCTCATCGAAGAAAGTTTACCTAAGAAGAAAGTATTAATGTCGAAGTTTTCTCGGTCACTTTTTTAGAGTTTGGAGACTGACCAACTATTAATTAATAATTAATAGATTTCGTACATATTTTTTTTTATAATATACTAGAAATATCTTCTATTTTAACATTTTTCATGATTATGAAGAAATAATCTTGGCTATATTGATTGACGATTCATAGGAAATTTATTAAATTAAAATTAGAATTAAATATTATTAATTATAATTTATATTATTTATTATTATGAATATACTACTTTAGAAATCTTTAAAAATTTGGGATTTTTAATTTTAAGCTAAGATTTTTAATTTTAAGCTAAGATTTTTAATTCAATTTCCCGAATTTATTTGATTTTTTGTATTTCTTATGTTACTTTTGATTTCATGTTACATCAGGAATTTATTTGAATAAGTTTCATTCTTTAGATTCTATTGAATTCACTTCATTGTGATTAATGTGAATTCACTTGCATTTTTTGAACTCTTATGATTCTTTTGAATTCATGATGTTTAATTTTTTGGATTCTTCAGAATTCAATGGAATTTTTGTTAATTCTTTGAACTCATATGAATTCACTTGGACTTCTGAATATTTTTTTACATGATCAAAATCATATTTTTTCAAAATAATTTTCAAATTTAAATCACTATATTTAAAACTTAATTAATTTTAGTTTATTGTTATCACGAAAGCCTAATGATTTCTTCTGAATTCGTTCCTATTCTACTGAATTCAATTGCATTTTTGTAAATCCCTTGAATTATATTGAATTCACTTGAATTATTTTGAACTATTGCGAATTCACTTGAATTCTTTGTATTCTTTTGAATTCAATTGAAATTTTTTTACTTCTTTAGATTCTTGTCAATTAATTTGAACTCTTTTGAATTTGCTGAAATTCTTGTTATTTTTGGAAAATCAACTTGCATTTTGTTTAATTCCTTGAATTCTTCTTAAATAATTCTAATTCTACTAAATACAATCATTTTTTTCGTCATTTTTTGGATGTTTTTGAATTCACTTTAATTCTTTGCAATTCAAAAAATTGTTTAATTCTTAGGATTCTTTTAAATTCACTTAACTTCTTTAGAATTACTTCAAACTCTCTTAAATTTATATAATTCTATTGAATTCAATAGAATTTTTGTTAATCCTTCGGATTCTTTTAAATTCTGTTTAGTTCTTTGGATGTTTCTGAAATCACTTGAATTCTAGTTCATTTTTTGGTTTCATCATAATTCAATTGAATTTTTGTTAATTCTTTATATGTGAATTCACTTGAATTTTGTTCAATTCTTTAGAATCTTCTAACCTGATTACAATTCTACTAAACGCAATTGAATTTTTGTTAATTTAATTAAATTTTTTCAACTCTTAGGATTACTTTGAATTCATAATACAGAATTCTTTTGAATTGGCTTGAATTTTGTTTCATTCTTTAGATTCTTCGGAATATATTTCAATTCTACTGAAACAAATTGAATTTTTATAAATCCTTTGGATTAATTACTTTTAATTCACTTGAATTCTTCTAAATTACTTCTAATTCTGATAAATGCAATTGAATTTTTGGAAAGTCTTTGGATTGTTGTGAATTCACTTTTATACTTTTTGATTTTTTTAATTCTTAAGATTTTTTTAAATCTATTTAAATTCTTTAGAATTGCTTTGAATTTTCCTGAATTTATTTAAATTCTACTGAATTAAATTTTAGTTAATCCTTTGGATTATTATGCGTTCTGGCTAATTCTTTGGATTCTTCAGGATTCAATTGAATGTTCGTTAATTATTTAAATTCATGTGAATTCACATGAATTTTGTTCCATTTTTTAGATTGTTTTAAATTGATTAAAATTCTACTAAACGCAATTGAACTTATGTTAATTCTTTGGATTAATGTGAATACACTTGAATTCTGCTTAATTCTTTGGATTCTTCTGAATTCAATTCAAATTGTTGCTTCTTTGGATTATTGTCAGTTCACATGAATTCTTGTAATTTTTTTTAAATTTACTTGCATTTTTTTTTAATTCCATGAATTCTTGAATTAATTTCGGTTCTACTGAACGCAATTGAATTTGCGTTAATTCTTTAGACTGATGTGAAATCATTTAAATTTGTTGACGTCTTATAATTCTTTTAAATCAATGATACAGAATTATTTTGAATTCACTTGACATCTTACATCTAGAATTTACTTGAATAAGTTTAATTCTTTAGATTCTTCTGAATTCATTTCAATTATACTGAATGCAATATAATTTTTGGTAATTGTTTAGATTTATATGAATTCACTCGAATTTTACGAAGTTTAGAATTCAGGTGTACACCAAAATTGCTACTAGTCAACCCCTGGTCTGTAATAAATACTCACCCCTATAAATCACCTCCCCATCTCGAACTAATTTGTACAACCCGGACTTTTTCAAAACACCTTTCGTACAACGACATCCTGCAACCTTCACTTTCTTTCTTCCCTCATTGATCTCGAATTCTTTCATAACATCAGCTTCACCTAAAAAGAAGTAACGTGAAATTCTCGACAAATTACAAATCATCAAATTATCAAAACAAAAAAGTGTAAATAAATACCAATAACTTCATCCACTTCAAGCTTTGGAAGGGTTCGACTAATCTCGTCCTTCAAATCGTCTATGAGTTTGTAAATTACATTGTGACGTCGAACCTCAATTTTTTGCTTCTTGGCAACATCATCCAATTTCCTCGGAATGTCCGTATTAAAACAGTAGATAATAGCTGTTGATTAAACACTTTTTTAATAACATACTCCCTTCACATGTTAAGCAATTTATAATATTTAATAATTATTATAACTAGGGTTGCCACAAAATCCCAATTTTGAAATCCCCTGATTTTCACTGGCCAATTTTTCATTTTCCCTGACTGTTATAAGTGTTTCTTTCATGTATAAAAGCAACCTTATATCTACAAGATCAATAATTTTAACGCAAAAAGATTTGTTTCTAAACTTATTTTCAACACTTTCAGTGACAAAATTTATGCCGAATTTTATGAGGGATCATCCAAAAATTACGTAAGACATACGTACTATACATGAATTTTCAAACAAACATGAAAAAATAAAATTTTCATAGTTACAGAGGAATTTCCAAACCAAAAACAGGAATTACCCGCAAAGAGTTAAATTATCAATCACAAAAGATTTTTTAGTCAATGAAGAAAAAAAATCAGAATCCAAAATGTTGAATTTTCATACCAAAAAGACGAATTTCCTGCAAAACAGTTGAGTTTTCAAAAAATTTTACCAACCAGTTGAATTTGTAACCCTGAAATATGATTTTTCTACCAAAATAATTGAATTTTCAAACCTAAAAAGACGAGTTATAAAAAAAAGACATGAATTTCCATCTAAAAACATAAAATTTTAAACCAAAAATAGAATAGTTAAATTTTCATTTCGAAAAATAAATTTCCAAAGAAAAAAAAAGAATTTTCAATAAAACAGTTTAATTTTTAATCAAAGAAACGAATTTTTAACCAAAAAGCTAGTTTCAACTGATAAGATTACTTCTCTGCCAAAAAAAGACGACTTTTCAACAAAATAGTGAAATTTTTATCTAAAACAGATCAATTTTCAACTTAAAAAAGAATGGTTAAATTTTAAGTAAAAAATTCAATTACAACAAAATAAAATAAATTTTCAACGAAATAGTTAAATTTGCAACCAAACAGATGACTCTTCAACTAAGAGGATTACATTTCTATCAAATAAATATAAATTTTCGACAAAGAATGGAATATTTAAATTTTCAGTTAAAAAAGAATTAATTTGCAATTTAAATATCAGTTCGTGAAGCGAGATGTCAAAAGGCCTACATTTTTATGTTTTTACATAGAAACGTCCCCATTGTCTTTTTCCTCATGGTTCTCACAGAGTAATTTTGCAGTAAAACTGTTGAATTCAACCAAAAAAAAATGAATTTTAAAAAACATAGTTGAATCGTCAACCAAAAATGATTAATCTTCAACAAAACAGTTTTGATTCTAACCAAAAAAAGATGCAATTTCTACCAAAATATATGCATTTTCAACCAAAAAGAATGTTTTTTAACAAAATTGTTAAATTTTCTACAATATAATATTTCCTGACTCTGTGTGGTATCAAATTCCCTGATATTCCCTGACTTTCTTGAATTCTCTTGCCTGTTGCAACCCTGACAACATACCGTTGAACGTTTTCGCCAGTTCTAAATCAGTTTCCGTGACTGTACCAACTTCATGATGCACAATATCTAACAGACACGCATTATGACTTGTATAAGTTACAAGAACATCTAAAATTGCCTCCACAGAACCCGCAACATCACCTTTAATTATCACATTTACTCTAACCCGATCATCGACTGGCTCTTTCTCCATTGGTTTATTTGGTTCTATATTTCTCATATAAAGCATTCCACTCTCTCTTTTTTTCTTTAATTTCTCTTTGTAAACCTGCAATATAAAATCGAGGCCATTATTAAATTTCTTTATTCGAAACCACCATGTTATAAGCCTGCAACGCCCCCTGCAAAGTGAGCGTTATTTAGCCCTTTACCGAATGGTGTCAGTTGGTGACATGTAATTAGTTCCAAAAGCGCCACTGACACCTAAATAGTTCCAAAAATGGCCACTGAATAACGCAGTGTTCTCTCTAACCATACTGTTGGGAAAAATAATGACACTAGATGGCGCTCTAGCTCGGACCGAACCACATTTAAAGTTACGCGCCATACGAGATCACTAATCACAGTCCAAGCAGATGACTGCCCCGTCAGTCGTATGTTTTCACGACTCACATTTCAAACGGCACTACAGTCTCATAAAATTCTGATTTCGAATCAAATATCGTACATCACTCGTAGTGTTACACACATCCCTTTACGTCGAGCTCAATGTTCGCAGGACGAATCGAAAAATCATGGCCTTCGGTATAGTTAAGAATAGTTAGTAGAATAGTTAGTACTCGCCATGTAAACATTGATCTCCTCGTTAAGACGTGCCTAACACTACTTATGACCTAATATACTATTCATTGAACCTAAAGAATGTTACTACTTATACCCACAGCGTTATGTTCTTCGATTCTTTTATCATAATCTACAAGATCCTCGACAGCCTTCAGCTGCATTTTCTTATTTTCTCGTGCTCGGATAACTTCATGTGCCTTTCTTTCACTCTCGACTTCCAATATTTCGTCACCTGCCGAAGGAAGATCTTTCCAACCGATGATCTGAACCGCGTCGGACAATCTGGCTTCTTCAACCTGACAGCCTGCGTGATCATACATTGATCTCACCCTCGCCATCGTCAATCCAGATACTGCAAACAATTGAAAAAAAATCATTACAAAGTATCTTATTTACAGGGATCACAGCGGTTCAGTAGTTCAGTTTTAGGTGAAAAAGAGGATTTACTCTTTTATTAAAAACCATTTTTTAGGGTTACGTAGCCCCGGGCAGAAACCCTTATAGTTTCGGTCGGGTGTCCGTCCGTTGTACTTATTTCCAAGAAGGGGAAGTGAGGGAAAATAATGTGAGAGGTAGTAGGGGAAATTAGCGGAAGGAAAGAAGGAGAAACGAGAGGAAATGAAGAATGTGGACGTAGGGGAAGTGAGGGGAAACGAGAGGAGAAAAATTGTGGGAAAGAGGGAAAACAAGGGGAGGGGGACTGGGGGAAGTGATAAGAAATGAGCAGAGGGGAATTAAGTGAAGTGAAGGGAAGGTAATTAGGGGGAGTGAGAGAAAATAAGAGAGGGTAGTAGGGGAAATGAGGGATGGGGAAGGAAGGGTGTGAGGGTAAATGAGGGGAGGGGAAAGCAAGAAGAGGGGAAAGTAGAGCAGGAAGAAGTTGGATTAGTGGGGTGGGTGAAGTGAGGGGAGGGGAAGTATATGAAGGAAAGGTTTGAACGCCTTACTTTGATTAATTTTTTATAGCTAGTTTTGACAAATCTGTTAACACTTCGGCACTTTCTACTGAAAAAAAATAAATCAGAAAAAATTTAAGATTAAAAATTAAATAAACAAAAGAATTAAAAAATGTTTATGTTTGCCTTTTAAAAAATGTATTTTTATCAGTAGATAGACGAGGGGTTCACAAGTCGACCGATGCAACGTACAATGACTTCACGCCATGGCGCGCCAGTGACTTCAGCAATGGTGTACACCTGACTTCACGAGTTGTTAACCCCTCGTAGAAAGATTTTGATTCCTTATTCTCATCATTTTTTTTCCACTTAAATGCGAACCGAATTAATAGAACTCTATAAGAAAATCCAACTATTTACGACATTGAAGTTTGCCACAGACATGGATTTGAAACTTATGTAATTAATTTAAAAACATCTAGGAGTCGTATCGAACAACTAAAAACACCTCTGGATTCGCCTACGAAATACCTAGGTGTGGATTTTTTTTTTCTTGTTAAAACAATTTTCTAAACAATTACATAAGCTTCAAATCCATATGTACAGGCACACAGAAAATGTACACTAAACAACAAATGCGCTAATTGTTTAACAAATGGTTAAAAAAAACACACCTACATATTTCGGAGACGAATCCAGAGGTGTTTTTTGTTTTTCGATACGACTCTTATTGTTTTTAAATTAATTACATAAGTTTCAAATACATACATGTGGCACATTTCAATGTCTAAACTATTTTCGGTGGAAAGTTAATTCTTTTTTGTTGAAAATTTAATCTCTTTTGGTTAACAATTATATTACTTGGTTGAAAATTTAATTATTTGGTTAAAACTTTGATTATTTAGTTGAAAATTCTACAATTTCGTGAAAGAAGACATCCGTTTCGCCTCAAAATTTAACATATTTTGTACAAAATTAAAATATTTGGTAGAAAATAAATTTTGTTGTTGAGAATTTCAATTTTTTTATGGCTTGAAAATTCCACAATTTGATTGAAACTTTTTCTTTCTTGACTGAAAAATCGTTTTTTGATCGTTATGGTTTGTGGTTCTTAAAAAATGAATCGAAATCTTGTAAAAAAAGGGAGGGAGAGGGAAAATAGGACAAAAATTCTCAATTTTATGTGTTTCAGGGGATTTTCCAAATTTAAGGGAGGAAAAGTGGATTGATTAGTTAGAAAAGGGGACGGACTGTGATTCCCATATTTATAAATATGTATGTATGTTTATAAAGTTAGTAATAATGTTTAAAACATACCAAGGACAGTCCCTCGTTTCAAAGTCCCACGTTGAATTAGAGAAGTAGCAACCTTTCCTTTTCCAGGATGAGTAGAAGCTTCAATAACCACAGCTTCTACAGGACCGGTAGGATCTCCTTTTAGGCTCATCACCTCTGCTTGAATTACAATCGCATCTTTCAATTGGTCGAGATTTAATCCTTTCAAGGCCGATATATTTACACTTTGCACATCTCCCCCAAGATCTTCGACAATGACTCCATGTTGGGACAACATTCGTTTAGTCCTTTCCTTTTGTGCAAAGAATAATTGGTTTATTTAATTTAGTATCTTTTAATATGTACTTAAGAAAAACAAGGACTGAAAGCTGTTTGCATGAACTGAATGCAGGGTGGCCGTTTCAATCAAGGAAACAGGTTCCCGGTTTTTTCCCGGTTCTCAAAAATTTTTCACAAACATCGAAATTCAAAAATTGAACTCTTAAAGCTAAAAACTTTTTTCTTTTGAACAAATCAAAACTGAACTGCAAATTAAAGCACTCGAAGTGGAACTCTGTAAAAGTTTAAACTTTTAAAATTGAAGCTTAACAAATTTTTAGTTCCGGAATTTTTAATTCTAACTCTCAATAATTTAAGCGTATAAAATGACAGCTTTAACACTTTTCGATTAAACAATTGTGAATTAAATGCCGTTAAACTGGAATAGTTTTCTGAATTGGACAGTTCACAGACTTCTGGTTCAAAATATAAATCTAAGCTATCATTTTATATGCTTGAAATTGAAGAATAAACCAATAAATTTTCAAAATTGTATTGTTTTAAACAATTTGAAGTTAGAAACATTTAAAATTAAATGATTTAAAATTTGTTTTAAAACTGAATACTTTTTAAATAAGAAGTTAACTTTTTTTATTTTGAGTCGCTTCAAATTAATAATCTTTACATTGTTATTTTAACGATTCAAGGCGTTCTGCTTCAAACAATCCAGTTTCAAATTATTGAGTTCTAAATGAACAGTCAAATATTAATGGAATATTTTAGGCTAAACAAATATTTTAAAAGATTTGAAATTAAATAAAAGCGTTTAATTTCATGAATTTAAAATACTGGCGGAAATGATCTACACACCTATTTTTTAACCTGTTTCTAAATTGCCTTCATTTTTATGATATTAACATAACAATTTTAATTCATAGTAGCACGAAAGGTAATAAATTTGTGCGTCCAATAAGCTCAAGCTGAAGACAAAATGTCAATTTCATATAAAGATATTGCAAAAAAACTTTAAATTTCGATATTTTCGAAAAATTTGAATAAATCTAGAGATAATTAAAATTTCTAAAATTTCTTGGGCTTATTTAGAAGGTAAATTCTCCACAGTGCTGTGCTAAATCATTATGATATTTTTAGATTTTTCCATAGATTCTACCATAGGGTCAATTTGGTGAAAAAAGTTTCAAAGTTTCAAATAATATTTTTACTTACCAGATGAATAAAAAAAATATAAAACAATAATATTTTTATGAATATTACTAACATTTATTATTATATTCTAAATAATGATTTAAAAAAATGTTTAATAAATATTTACACATTTTTGAAGTTCTGCGAAATTTCTGCACGAAGTTTGACCCTAGGACACAATCTAGGCGGAAAATTCTAAAAATATATATAAATTTAAAAAAACGAACAATTAAATGAGCCCAAGAACTTTGAAAGAATGTTAGTTATTTCCAGAGTTATTCACATTTTTTGTAAATATTGATATTTGACGTTTTGTTGCAATATCTTTTCATAAAATTCACATTTTGCCTTCTACTTAGGTTTACCAGATGAAGAATTTTATTACCTTTCGTGCTATTTTAAAGGAAAAAATTTAATGTTAATATTATTAAAAGCAAGGCACTTTAGCAACAGTTAAAACACCAACAATTAAAACACTTCTGTCGAGAGTGTATTAGTTTGAAATTTTTAAAAAATTGAACATCTTTTTTTAAGTTTCAATCGAATGTTTCTATTTGTTCAACTAGTAAGGCTTTTGAATAGAAACAGTTAAATTTGTATTGTTCCAATCAGCAAATTGTTTATTTTTTAACAGATTTAGTATGGTCTTGTAAAATAAAATATTGTTCAATTTTTAGGGTTTTGTAGCCCCGGGCAGAATAGTTTCGATCGGGTTTCCGTCCGTCCGTCGTACTTTTTTCCAAGGAGGGGATGTGAGGGATGGTGATGGGAGGAGAAGCAGGGGAAATAAGGGAAGTGAGGAAGTGAAGGAAAGGGAAGGGAAGTAGGGGACGTGAGGTAGGAGAATAAGTGGTAGTCGGATAAGTGGTGGACGGGAAAGAGGTGGAAGGAAAAGTAGGGAAGAAAGGGGGAAATAAGGGAGGGAAAGTAGGGAAAATGTGGGTTGGGAAAGTGAGCGAAAATAAAGGGGGATAAGGGTAATTAAGGGAGGGGAAGTAATGGTAAATGAGGAGAAGGGAGATAAGGGAAGTGAGGTAAATAAGGGTACGGAAAGTAGGGGAAATGGTGGTTGGGAAAGTAAGGAAATTCAGGAGAAATGAGGGGTGGGGAATTAACGAGGGTGTAACAAGGGGAGGTGAAGAAAAATTAGGGAAAGGGAAGCGGGGGAAATAATGGTAGGGAAGTAGGATAAGTGGGGCAAATGAGGGGAGTGATGGGAGGGAAATTGGGAGGAGTGTGGGGAAATAAAGGGGGTATGGGAAGTGATGGAAAATGTGGGATGGGAAAGCAGGGGAAGGGGTGTGTCTGTTAGCTGGAGAAGTGAAGAAGCGGGAAGTAGATGAGGAGGAAGTTGGGGAAGGGAGGGAAGGGAAATTATGGAGGGGGAGGTTTGAACGGCTTAATTAACGTCTTAATAGGCTACGAAACCCTTTTTTTTTGTAAGAGCAGGGCGCCTACTTTGACTAATCTTTAATACATGAACTAGGTTAACAGAACCAATTGGAACCTTTTTCGAGGACACCGTTTTTTTTTAATCATTAAATGAATCTCAATTAGGCGATGGCGTAATAGTATAATAATAATAATAATAATAATAATAATAAATTAAATGAGTTTCAATTAAGCGTCTGAATTATTCAAATAAAGCGTACGTGCAAAAATACTGAAAATAAAAAGATTTTGATCCTCGACCTCGGACAATAGGATCCCCCTCGGTAATTAGTTCTGTTAGCCAAAAGTGCAATTTAAAAAATCATCAATTAATTTATATTTACAGTTGGTCAACTTAAAACTGGACGACTGAAAAATCCCGAAAATGTATTGGGTAGTTTTGTCTTCCAAAGATTTGTAAAATTCCCAACAAAAAATAAATTTACTGTAATTTCTCGTTCTCAAAAAATGTCCGGACTTTTTCCGTGTTCCCGGTCCAGCAGCCACCCTGAGAATGGAAACTAGATACGTACAATGTCGGCATTTGGCTTATCAATTTTATTGATAGCCACGATCATCGGAACATTTGCATCTCTGGCCATTGATATACTCTGCAGAGTTTGTTCCATCACTCCATCGTCGGCAGCCACGACCAGAACGACGATATCTGTTGCGTGGGCACCTCTTTCTCGCATTGCCTTGAATGCAGCGTGACCAGGAGTATCCAGGAAGGTGATTTTCTCTCCACTACTTAACGTTACTAAAATTTTTTATACAGTTCTAATGCCCATTTGCTGTAGTCTATGAAGCAAATGGAATACGCTGACTGTGAGTATAAAGATTATCTACAGATATTTTTAAATATCTTTTTAAACAAGGTGTCTACTCAAATCCTGGAAAAAATTCCCTGACAATTCCAAGCTTTTTTCAGGCATAATTTTTCACAGTACGGAGCCATTCAAATATTTCCCATTTTTTAAAACAATCGACTCAGAATATGCATACAGTTTCGTAAGTTTATTATAAAGAATATTTTTTTTCAGTTTCTAGAGATTCAATTAATATGTTTACTTTAGAAAGCTTTAACAAATTATATCACAAGATATTTTTATTAACAAAAAAGAAAAAGCCTTTTAGTTTCGGCTTCGTCCAGACGATTTTATTAAAATAATTTTTTAATGAAGTTTATTTAAAATTTTATAAAATCATCTGGACGAAGCCGAACCAAAAAGGTTTTTTCCTTTATTGATAACATTGTTGATTTATCAACAAAACACATGAATTTTCAACCAAATAGTTGAATTTCCAATTAAAAAATATCAATTTTCAACCAAATAGTTGAATTTTAAACTAAAAAAGATCAGATTTCAACCAAAAAGGGAATGGTTAAATTTTCAGTTTAAAAAATTAATTTTCCAACGAAAAACAAACAAGAAATTTTCAAGCAAAGTTATAAATTTCCAACTAAAATGAAGAATCTTTAACTCAAATAGATCAATTTTAAACCAAAAAGATGAATTTTTAACAGAAAAGTTTGACTTTTAACCAAGTAGTTTTACTTTCAACCAAAAAGATGAATTTTCAACCAAGAAGATTATTTTCTATCAAAAACGACGAATTTTTAACAAAATACATTAATTTTAAATTAAAATAGATTAATTTTCAACCAAAAATTGAATAGTTAAGTTTTCACTTTCAAACAAATAATTTTCAACTAGACATTAATTTTCAGCTATGATGATGGAATATTCAATTAGAACAGTTAAATTTTCAGTTTAAAAAAATAATTTCAAAACAAAAACAAAAAAAAATAAATACATTTTCAAAAAAAGCTATGAATTTTCAACCAAAAATGGAATAGTAAACCTTTTAATTTAAAAAATTAATTTTCTTTCAAACATTTTCAAATAAAATGATAACTTAACTAAACTGATAAATCTTTAACTGAAATATGTAGTCGAATTTTCAACCAGAAAGATGAATTTTAAACCCAGAAGATTATCTTCTACCAAAGAACACGAATTTTTAACTAAAAAAGATAATTTTACAATAAAAAATTAATTTGCAACCATAGAGATGCATTTTTAGCTAAAATAATGGAATATTCAACTGAAATAATTAAATGTTCTGTTTAAAAAAAAAACTATCAATTTTCAAATAAAAATAGAAGTCAATTTTTCAACTGAAAAAATTAATTTAAAACTAAAAAAACGATTTTCAACAAAATAAAATACAGTAATATAAAGCTACTTTTTAAAAATAAAGAATCATTATCATTGAATTTTATATTGCAATTTTTTTCAATTAAGCTCGCTCTCGAAAAAATTCCCTGACTTAAAAAAAAATCCGTCATTTCCAGGTTTTTCCAGGTGTATAAAAATTCCCTGATATTTTCAGGCTTTCCAGGTAGGGTAGGCACCATGTTCAATAATAATGATTTTGAATATTTAACATCTTACCATTAAAAGCGCCAATATGCTGAGTGATGCCACCGAATTCAGAATCCACAACCGACGTATTTCTCAGTGAATCGAGTAAAGTTGTTTTCCCGTGATCAACATGACCCATAATAGTGACAACTGGATGTCTAGGAACTAATACTGAAGGATGTGGAGGAGGCCTGTCGAAAATTGGGGGAAAATTTTCAAATATTATTTTTCTATTCTTCCTACCTAAATAAGTTCAATAATGCAGGCCTCGGACTCATTTGAAAAATTGGAACAAGTGTCATGCAACTTTAAAAATATTAAATCGAGGAGTTAATTATTTTTTAATTCTGGCGTACAATATACTTCTCCCATAAAATCGAGGAAAATTCTTTCGAATCATTTAAAATACCCTAAAAGCTATGTTATTATTATTATTATATCATTAATCCGTTTCCCTTTTGGGGTAGGCGTGAATTGCTCGGTGGTAAAGTAGTGATGTGTGGATGGGTATATAGGTGAAGGGT